>JAYKTE010276054.1:0-11601 GCA_036873565.1 Xipholeptos notoides | reverse complement strand
ACTTAAAAATTCAAGAGAATCGTAATGAAAGAATTGTAAATCTAAGGTATTTATTTAACGATGCGATTCCGATTCCCACCAAAATACATGATTAACGATTCCAATTCCAAGGAATCATCCCATCACTAATCAGCACAATTATTAATAAGTAGATATTGTTCAAATGCAGTCAGGATTTCATAGATTTGACTTCTTTATAAACTTCTCAACAGCTAAAGCTTTTTAAAATATTTTTATAGATCTTCTTTATGAAAGTTAGAATAGAATAACAGAAAATTAGTTTTTTTATTATTTGTTTATTGCAAAAGAATAACATTCTGTGAAAAAAAAAGATTTTATTTGTCATAGTTTTGTAAATAAGGCTTGCTGTATTTGTATTAAGTACAATATTTAGAATGTTGCCATAGTCTTTATTGTTATATTCCCAATCGTTTTGTTAATGTGCTTTATAGCAGGCATGTCAAACTGAAAGTCCCCTCAGGGTGATAGTGGCCGATCTGTATGGGCATGAGAGCTGCAAAAGTTGAACATGTAAAATAAAGATTTTTGTTATTTTATTTTCAATTTAGAACATGCGGACAAATTCAAGTAATAGTGTACATGTATGTATAGTATAGTAGGTCGATTTTTACCCTAATGTATAGGGACCTTGATTTTCCGTTTCAAATTTTCCTTGATTTTGTTTCCACTTTTACAAAATTCCATTTTTTTTCCCTTTTCACATTAGTAAAATTTAATTTTACTTTTTATTATGTCTATTTATTTATTAATACTTTTATGAGAAAATTGAGATATATTAAAGTTCAAAAAATATAATTCAAAGTTTTATTCTACATGAAGAAATGGCCAATTCATGTTTTTACATGTTAAAAAAACAAAATTTTTACTTAAAAGAATTTATATTGATAAATATATGGTGGTCTGCAATATTAAAAATCAATGAAAGAATCAACCACAAATAACTAGTATATTAAAAATTTTGACCACAAATTTTGCAAAACAGCAATTCAACCATTAATTTAAACACTTTAACAAAATTTAGACATTAATTCAAACTTTAAATAAAATTTATCACAAATTGAAAAAAAGCTTAAAATTTGAAATTGAAATTATGCAAATTATAAAATTAGCAATCATTAAATCTTTTTTCTAAGTCTTCATTGAAGTAGAACATTGTAAATTGCTTAGTATTCTCAGGGGTTAGATTTTCACATTGTTTAAGAAGAAATCTGCTCTTATTTGCATTAAAAATGCTGGGATATTAAAAAGATTTTAAAAAGTAATCTTTGTAATTCACCTAAATTTGGAATTTAATAGAAAGATCTTGAAAGTCTTTAGTATCAGCAAATTATTTTTTTAAATTTTCCATTAGAATTTAAAAAAATTGAGTTTTTAAATCAATTTTTTATTAAATAATTAAATTTTTAATGACTTTTGATTTAATACCAAAATTTAGTGCAGCATATCTAAAACAGATCCATTGTGGAAAAAAGCTCATTTCCTCAGCAGATATTTGATTGCTTAGGTATGAACTGATATTATATTGGGTTATTTAAACAGCTTCTATATTTGATCTTTAGAAAACAGTCTGCCAGTGTTCATGAATGGCATCTGCCCAGATTTTCAATAATGCAATTTTACCAGATGAGCCCCATCATCCCAAAGCAACTAAGAGTTAATGTAATAGCTCTACTAGGATTTGAACTCATGTATTAAGATTTCTAAGGGAATGACAAAGCATTAAAATCATAATATCATAAAATCAATGTATTGAGGATCTTTGTTGGACCCTCAATACATCTAGTAGAACAAAGTCATTAACTTAACTAGGTTTTGATTATTGCTTAAATTATTGTATAAATTAATATCACAGTTTTACAGGAACAGCCTACTGTTAAACAAGTATTCTCCCTTGTAGTTGAATTCAGTAAAAGGGGCAATAACTCCACAAATTCAGTGTGTTAAAAGTTGAATTTCATCTGAGAGCTATTGTAATTAACAAGGTTTCAGTAAGGAGGAAATATCTTGTTATTTGCAAGGAATACCATAGAGATGGCCTTTTAAAAACAAGTGTCAATTAGCATGTGCACACAAACTAGCCACTTTGGGCTGATCAAGCCTTCACCAACAAAATTACTTACTAAGAAAATGATTCCTGATTACATCAGTAGGCAGTAGGTTGAATGGGTAGAGTATCGAATTGAAAGCCCCTAAAGTTGGATTTTGATCCTAGCTATGATTAAATCTGTTTGCATAAACTGTACTGATGAGTTGTAATAACAATGAAATAGGTCCATCTGCAGTTTGCAATTTCATTGTATATTTTGTACATTCAAGAAGCATGTTCTAATTCATATATGTATACTTCAAAATATATTATTTTTTATTCTTTTCTGTTTTTTATCTATTATTTTCCATCTTGCTTTCATGCATAGATTTTTAGTTTGGGATTTAATGAATCAAGTGGATATCCCATTGTTTTTTTCCAAACATTTTTGCTCTTTGTATTTCATTTTCAGGCTTTTTTTATAAATTTTTTGTTAGAATTAAAAAAAATATTATAGATGTTTTTACATACATAATTATTAAATATTTTGAATTTTAGAATTTTTCAGCATTTTAAATGGTAGGATCATGTTCATATATCTAGTTCTATGTTCTTAGCTGTTAAATATATCTACTGAATCCAAAATGTGTGTGCTTGTCTTTGTGTATAAATTTGCAGGAAAAGAAGCTAATTTCTATTGTTTTTTAAAACAAAACCCTGTGTTGATCTAGGCTTAGTCGCTCAATTTTGGAGCTTCCATAATTTTCAATATAAGTGGTTTTAGCCCTGATTATATTTGAATATCATGGAAATTAGCAGATATTTTGGGAATAGACATGATTTTGGTTCATTTTGTAATCATCAAAATTTGTTTTAAATCAAAGGGAAAATATTTTCAGTTGAAGTTTATGCCTCTTTCTAATCAAAATAAAATTTACCCATCCAAGAACCCTAGGTCATATTTTATTTCAAATCTATTCAAGAAGTAAAAAACAAACAAACAAAAACAAAGATGAGTGTTAAAATTCAAATTGCAGTTAAAGAGGAGAAAATATTCAAAGCTTGTTTCCTCGTGGCAATGATTCAAGAGACTATTCTCTTTCTTTGTCAAATACTGCTGCATTCAAGCAGATGTAAAGATCAGCCATTTTTATTCCACTGAGTAGCTGTCCCATACTAGCAACTGATCAATGACAGTTGCCAATTGTATCCTCAACCATCAACAGAATCTGTGCATAAAAAATTAACAACAAAGGAATACTGTCACTGGTTTGGTGTTAATTGACAATTCAATATGAACTTTTAGAGAAGTTCAGTACTACAAATAATTTGAGAAATAATTGGTTTCTTTATTAAGTGGTTATGGTAGCTGATTGGTTAAATGCTTGAACTTTAAAATCATATTGTGTTAGCTCAAATACCACTCAAACCATTAAATCCACTTTTGGCTGCTTAAAAGGCAAATAAAACCTGTTAACCTGGAGGAGTGATTCATTTAGGTGTATAAACAACTCTGACTCCAAAAACCCAGATATGATGGGGCCATTCCAAGTCCAAGCATGATGGGGTCTGTCAAGTCTGAGAAAATGACTCATCTAGATGAAGGCCAACATTGAAACTCATTAGTTTTGGTTGGTATTTCATCTAAGAGAAGGTAAAACTCTGATCAGAATCCCTGGTCCTTAAAGTTAGGGGTTGTACAATTGGTCATCAAGCTATTGACTTAAAAACCAAACCCTATAGGTACTAGTAATTTGAGTAACCTTCGATTTTATAAGGAGAGAAACAAATAAACCAAATTATAAAGATTTCAATTTTTTTATCCTGTCTTAATACACTTTTTTTACCCTTTTATCACTGTTTTGGGGAAAATAATTATTGTGTTCTACCCCCCCCCCACACTTCTCAACCAACCCTTACTTACTACTCAGGGATAACATGGTACATCTAGAGCTTGAATTGCCAATTTCGAACAGATTGTAGTGAAAGAAAAGAAAAAATAATAAAAGAGCAAACAAAAATAAACTAACAATAAACATAGAAAAATAATGACTAAAAAAATAGAAAAGCAAAAACAAATTTAACGAAAGAAAAAAAAGAAAAGAAAAAAAGGAAAAATAAAAAAGAATGAAGGATAAATGAAAGATAAAAATTAAGTAATGAAAATAAAGAAAAAATCTTAGAGAAAAATGAAAACAAAGAAAGAAAAAATAAGAAAATAAAGAAATAAAGAAATAAGAAAATAAATGAAAAAAAAAACAATTACAAAAAACAAAAAAGAGAGAAATTAAAAAAAATACAAATATATAAAAAAATGAAAGAAAGGAAAAAAAAAAGAATTGTAGGAAAACTAGAAAGAATATTCTCAAAAAAAGAAAGAAAATGAATAAAAAAGGAGGTGAAGAGAAGAAAAAAGAGAAGATGAGGAGGAGAAAAGAAAGAAAAGATAAAAAAGAAAAAAGAGAAAAGAAAGAAAAAAGAAAAAGGAGATAAAGACAATAAAGGTAAAAAAAAATGAATTTCTTCATTTTTTTCCCCTCTTTCCTTTCTTTCTTATTTTCCTTCTTTTTATATTTTCTTTATTTCTTCTTTTTTATCTTCCAAATTCTTTAATCAATAAACCACCTGCTCCATAGTCAGATAATTTGAACTTTCAAACAAATCCCCTAACACTAACCCCACCCCAACATCTCAGCTTCCTTCAGATCAACCCTGCCTTTTCCTTCATCTATCCAGAAAAAAAATTCAATATACATCTCCCCACACTACACATCCCTGTAACTGTAACCCTCTTCCCCATCATCCATATCATCATCATTGTAGACTATGTGCATGAGCCTAGGCAAATTTAATCAAAGCAAATGAATAAAGAGTAACGGAATTGATGCTATAAATTAAATTTAGTAAAGAAAATTACCTTTTTAATTGTTGTCTCATTCACTGCTTCATAGATGTGTGCCTTGTAAATAAACAGTTTCAAGAATGTTGTCCTATCAAATTTATAGGTCTTAGCAAATTATTCCACTTACTTTGCCTTTCACTTTTTTGTCAATATTCATTTAGATGACCATTAGATTTTTTATTTATATTTGATGAATGATTAATAGTAATTTAAATGTATTTGCCAACTTTGATTTCATATTCGAATAAGATCTATCAATGTATTTGGCATTGTCTTAAGCCCAATAAATGTGTCACCATGGCTGTCAACTCATGAACAAGAAATATATTCACTTCTTAGAAAAAAACACTCCCTGCACCAAAAACCCCACATTTAACCCACATCTTTCTAATGATGCCTGTTAGTGTGTCATATAGGTTAAGCAAAGTTATAAATATTTCTATACTCAAGGTTTGTCTCTGACTATAGATAGCTGAATGAGAACAATCCAATTCATGTTTTTGTTCAAAGCTCCAACAGTTTCTTATAATTTCAAAGCAAAATGGTTTTCAAGTTTGATGAGAAACAATTGAAGAAGACCAAAGAACTGGCTGCAATGTTGTGGATATAACAATAAAAATGAGAAAACAATATTCCAAATACTGGTGATAACCCTGAATAGGTTTTAGGGTTCTCCATGTCTATAAGATTCTTTTGATTTTTAAAATGAATTCTTATAGGGATATTTTTAACCTGGATTATGAGAAATGAGATTTTACAGTTTATACATTGAAAAATAAAATAGAGTTTTGAACATGATTTTTATTAAATCGAGATTTTACAACATAGGTTTCTTTGTGTTTCACTATTACCCCTCATTCTCTCTCTTTTCTATTTCTTTCTCTCAAATTCTCTTTCATTTTCATTTATTTTTCTCACTGTCTCTTTCTTTTCCATTTCTGTTTCTCTCACTATCTCTTTTCCATTTATCTCTCTCTCACTGTCTCTCTATTTTCAATTTCTCTTTCTCAATCACTGTCTCTCTCTTTTTCATTTCTCTCTCTCTTTTCCATTTATCTCTCTCTCACTGTTTCTCTCTTTTCCATTCCTCTCTCTCAATCACTGTCTCTCTCTTTTTCATTTCTCTCTCTCTTTTCCATTCATCTCTCTCACTCACTGTCTCTCTGTTTTCTATTTCTCTTTTCTGTAACCTTCTTTCCTTCTACTTTCTCTTGATTAATCAATAAATTTGTTACTCGATGTATTTTTAGACTAAAAGAGTTTTACAAAACCCTTGAACTTTAATGGAGCAGAAATTCATTCTACACCTCATGCAAAAAAACAGAAAAATCAATTAAAAAATCAAGTAAATTATTTCATTGTACATTAACAAAATCATCACTTGAAAAAAAAGAATGACTAAATCTTAAAGCAGACTAGCAGATGTAATCATCATTGTCTGTTTTTCAAATATTATAAAAACCTTTTGGTATGACTTTAAAAATCTTTATTTCCTATTGCCTATGTAAAGTAATATAGTTAAATTGGTATTACTACTTTGGAACTTAACCTAATTTAGTATCCCAAAAAGTCTAAAAAATCTTAAAATCCACACTTCTAAAAAGTCCCCCAAACCCAAACCCAAACTAAATAAAAAATAATGGTTATAAACTCTTATTTAGTACCTTGTTTGCCAAAGTTGGTTGGCTGTGGCTGAAGAACAGCTAAATCACACAGGCATAAAGAAGATGGTTTTATACAGAAATTTCTTTCTACTTTAGTCCGTATTTTTTATTCATCCTTCTCTGATTTTATTTGAATTGAGGATGTTTTGATTTTTCTCATTGCTTATAAGTGGTTTTTTATTCATATTTTTTCATTTTAGTCATTATTTTTAATTATGTTACATCATTTTAGTTGTTATTTTTGTTCATATTACGTCATTTAGTAATTAGTTTTTATTATGTTACATCATTCTAGTCATTATTATTGATTATGTTATATCATTTTAGTTGTTGTTTTCAATGTTATCCTTTTCTGGTTTTATCTCAATTGAAGACGTTTTGATTTTTCACCCCATTTATATTAGGTATCTCTATTGATTATATTATTTTTTTAATAAAATATTTGGAGGGTGGGGTTGCTGATATCAGATTTTATTTATTTCCATGTTCAGTTCCTATTTTTAATGAGTAACACTTCAAGAATTCTGAGTCTTTTGTTGCTATTGCATTTGTAAATATATATATTTACATACATATACACATGCATATATAAAATAATGGAAAAAATCCTTCTTTGTAATTAAAATGCTTCAAGAATCTGATAATTTATTATTAGTAAAAAACAAAAAATTATGGTTATTTTTATTATTTAAAATAATTTTCCTAATGTAAGAATGCATATGTGTAAATTACTGACCCCAAAGAATACATTAGTAAATCTTCCAGATTATGCATTAAAACATAGATGTATAAGTCTATCCTCTTATTTCCATATGTCCATGTTTTGTAGAAATGAACATTGATTTTTTTTGTTTCATTTAAGTAGAAGTGTTATCTTCTTTGAATTATTAATGAATTGGCTTGAATAAAGATTAGCCTTTTGTTTTATGATAAGAACAAAATGCTTTATTGTGTGCTTTGTTGCTATGGATACAAGAAATCTAATAAGTCTGATACAGTGACTTTACTTAATGGCATATCAATTCTTTTAAGCTATATAATGTTAAAGCCAAGCAATATATCTAAAACCAAATAGTTTTATAGGATTTTGATATTCATATGTATATTATAGGTGAATAATAATTGTCCTAATGCAAAAAAAAAGTACTATATATGAAAATATATTGTATGACACATGTTTTTTACCCCGTGACCATTTTTCAGTGCAAAGTAATTGATTTGCCATACTATAATGTTAAGAAGGTCATTCCAAGAGCAATGTCTCCTATTTTTTATTCCACCCAAATGGATCAGAAGGGAAAATTGCATTGTTATGATGATTGAGCTGATGCATTCATGACCTGACAGTTTTATCCCTCTGTTGCAGATATTGGAGGTGTTAGACTCTGTCATGGACATACATCAGAAGCAGAGATGTGAATGACAAAGCTCACTCTAGATGTGAAAATAGACTACCTAGTTCATGGCTGGCAAAAGTGCATTTAGGATAGCAGTGACTATGTAGAAAAATAAATTCTGGAGCACAAGAGGTTGCTTGCTTTAATAGCACCACTCTTGTATCTGTAGCTCTTCAACTTTTAAAAAATAACTTTAAAAAATAGGTAGCATTACTTTTGGAATGACTCTTGTATAATAACCTTCACCTATCTAGAGAATTTTTTTAAAATAAGTGTTGCTTTTTTGACAATGTAGTTTAGTAATTTTCTTGAACTCCTTGAGAGAAGATAATTTGTGTTTTGAGTTTTTGGATTCTTGTCCTCACAATGTTTTAGCTAATGTTTTTCATATTAACCCTGGTCAAACTCAAGAATCTTCCTGATGCAATCATGGCCTTCATGGAACTTCAAACTACATTATTTATTAAATCTTTCTTATACCATCATTGAATAACTGACAAGCATTAATAAAGCAAAATTGATTGATAAGTCACAGGAAATAACTCCATGTTTTTTCTTCAGAGTTTTCCATAGGAAAATATGAAAAAAAAAACCCAACTTTTCCCACAATTGTCCTTGCATTTGTAAATATATATATTTACATACATATACACATGCATATATAAAATAATGGAAAAAAGTAATAGTAACTTCTTCCAGGAATAGGACAGATCTATACATGAAACTTGGGGAAAATCTGATTTGATGTTTTTAAGTTAGGAAATATACAGACACACTCATACATTCTAAACACACAATAATAGTTAATTCTGTTGATATAAATATTGATATCACTCTTACCATTAAAATATTTTATATGTATTTAAATGGGAATTTTATGTTTCTAATCTTTATGATATTTTTTTATTCCCTACTGATCTTCTGGTTATGTCAGTTGGTTTAAATCATACTTGTAATAAGACACTTTTCTCTGCCTAAAAATAGATTTCTAGCCTTCATTGGTCTGGATGGTTAAAAATCATATATGATATGATGATCTGTCCTGGATTTTATCAATTTGATAAAAAGTATTGGATTCATCTATCTATTTACATTATCCATATGTAAAAAACTGAAGAATTGAAAGATATAACTGATATTTGAACCTTTGTCTTTTAACCCCCACATTTTTGGGCCAATGATTGCACAGGCAAGAAACTGGCAGTGTCTATGCTAATCAAATACTCATGTTCTATCATTGATATTGAGCTCTTTAACTTTTTGAACACATAAGACACATATTACACCATGAAAGATTTATCTAATATCTAGTTATAGGCAAATTTTTATATGGTGACTTCCACTTCCACAGAAGAAGGCCAACCCTCATGAAATGTCAGAAATGTAAGAGTTGTCTGTAAAGATCATTAACGTGATGTACACTTGTATGACACATACAACACGCTCGCTTTCCATTCAGCCTTTAACCAGTGACAAGCAAAGTGAGATGACTGATTGGCCAAAGAGAATGCAACTTTTATATCAGAGTGTCCTTCTTCTAGATGTATGGTTTAACAAGACCTACAGGTCTATCTCTCCGGGTGGGTTTATGCCGTGCCTGGACTACAAATCAGGTATTTCTAAGACCCCGCACAGTATTAAAAGTTTTTGTAATAATAAGTTTTAACTTTGTTAGAGTCCTATCCTAGATTTTTCTAAATTTAAATCAGCAATAATTCCACTTCCAAAATATCATTAATATCAATAATTAATATAATTTATAGAATGAAAAACTTAAATGATCACAAATGTATGAATATTACTAAATATTAGTTTACTATAGTAAAAGCTTTTCTTTCTATCCTAGATTTTTCTAAATTTAAATCAGCAATAATTCCACTTCCACACAATAATTCAAAGACATTAGAATGTATCAGTTCCAAAAAAATAGTTAAAATACAAAGGAAAATTTAACATTTAACTTTACCTAGTGGTCTTCTACTAAGAAAAAACAAATGTCTGATATATATGTGTGTGCGTATATGAATAAATATCATTAATATCAATAATTAATATAATTTATAGAATGAAAAACTTAAATGATCACAAATGTATTAATATTACTAAATATTAGTTTA
This sequence comes from Xipholeptos notoides, assembly GCA_036873565.1. Lineage (NCBI taxonomy): Eukaryota > Metazoa > Mollusca > Cephalopoda > Idiosepiidae > Xipholeptos > Xipholeptos notoides. The sequence continues at coordinate 1,474 of JAYKTE010276054.1, read as the reverse complement.
CTATAATAAAAGCTTTTCTTTCTGTTTTTAAATCATAAAGTTTGTAAATGGCACAAAAATAAAGAATCTGTAATGTTATGTCATATTTATTAAGGATTGATGTTACTTGATTGTCCTCATCCTTGACGTGAAGTGTTTTACCTGAAAAAGTACTTTGATATAAAAAAGAAAAGACAAAGCAAAAACTACATTCTTGTAAAATATCTTTTAAGATATAGTGAACAGAATGGGGTAAAGTAACATCATGCCTGTTCATCCCAATTGACATTGGGTAGGCTTTTTATCAACTCTTCTTATCTCTTCTGCTCTGTTCTCCTCTATCTTATTTTTATGTCCTACTGTATCCATATTAAAAAAACAATAACATATTGTTTGATTGACATTTGAAAAGTTCAATGACTTTGTTTTAAAATAACAGATTTAAAAAAAAATTTTATATTGAAAATTTTTCTCAATTTTCAAATATTCCTAAACCATTGACACTTAACCTAGTGAGTTAAGTTATCCATTTATACACATTATAAGAGTTGGAAAATAGATAATTGATAGCTTCTCTAAGAGAATTAATCTTAAAGTGTAGATGATGACCAATGTTGAAAACTGGCATGCCAGCAATGAATATTAAGCATTTGTGTTGTTTACAATTGTATAATTGAAATATTGTTAACCTTTACACTTCTAGAATAATTTTTTACTAACAATTTAAGTAATAGATAACTGTTAATAATAAAAAAATGTATTGTTTATAATTTTTCTGATAGGATTGCTCTTTAAGAAAAAATAATAATGAAAGTTATTTTCATCTATGAATTACTTAAAATTCAAAATAAAATGCATAAAATTCCTTAAATAAAAAGTGGCTAAAGTTATTGATAAAATATTTTGTTTCTGACTCATTTTCATGCATTCAATTATATTTCTTGTTGAAAAGAAGAGAACAACCTTAATAAATAAAACATTAATCATGTCCAGTCCAAAAGTCTGCTAATAGTCAACACTTATTGAACAAGCAGAATTGTAGAAGAGTTTAATGCATGAATTGTGTTAAAGTTGCTAAGACTTCATGTCATTTGGGTGTTTTAGATGTTGATTGGATCAACATAGAATTAACAAAATAAAGCCCTATGCAAGCAGAAGGAATTTTTTGTCTCATAGAAACTTTTAAATTGACATAGTTATAGTTCTGTGGAATCCAGAAAATGAAGCTTAATAACTTGTTTAGAGATGTTGTACTGTTGTTTCCATCTTCATTTTGGACCATAAAGAAGGCCATTGTATATTAGCCAAAACTTGTACATCTATTTTTTTGACAACAGTCCTCATCTTTGAAGGTTGGATTTTTTTGGTCTTATGAATCCAATTATTATTTCTCCCATTTTTTCGGGTCTGTACCAAGTTTGTAATTATATTTATTTTAGGAGTTTTATTGAGATGAGGCTTTTTATAATTCAGCAATCTTTATTAGCGGACTGTT
>JAYKTE010275944.1:0-11603 GCA_036873565.1 Xipholeptos notoides | reverse complement strand
GAGGGAAGGAAGGAATGAAAAAAAGACGAAAAAAGGAAAGAAAGACGGAAAAGCGGAATGAAAAAGGGTGGGTAGAAAGAATGAATGAATGAATGAATGAAGAAAGGAAGGAAGGAAGGAAGGAAGGAAGGAAGGAAGGAAAGAAAGAAAGAATGAATGAATGAAGGAAGGAAGGAAGGAAGGAAGGAAGGAAGGAAGGAAGGAAGGAGGGAAGGAAGGAATGAAAAAAAGACGAAAAAAGGAAAGAAAGACGGAAAAGCGGAATCAAAAAAGGGTGGGTAGAATGAATGAATGAATGAATGAATGAAGGAAGGAAGGAAGGAAGGAAGGAAGGAAAGAAAGAAAGAAAGAATTAATGAATGAATGAATGAAGGAAGGAAGGAAGGAGGGAAGGAAGGAATGAAAAAAAGACGAAAAAAGGAAAGAAAGACGGAAAAGCGGAATGAAAAAGGGTGGGTAGAATGAATGAATGAATGAATGAATGAATGAAGGAAGGAAGGAAGGAAGGAAGGAAGGAAGGAAGGAAGGAAGGAAGGAAGGAAGGAAGGAAATAAGGAAGGAAGCCAGCAACCAAGCAACCAAAGAAGGAAGGAAGCAAGGATGAAGAAAGGAGTAATGGATGAGGAAGTAAAGAAAGAAAGAAAGAAAGAAAGGAAAATCCGTTAATGAAGGAAATTAATGGAATAAAGAAAGAAAGGAGGAAAGAAAAAACTAAGACAAAAAATTAAGGAAGAAAGAAAAACGAATGAGTCAGTAATAAGAACGTCAAAAGAAAAAAAGGAAAGAAAACATGGTAAAAAGAAAGAATGAGGGGAATAAAAAAGAAGAAAATAAACGAAAAAGAAATAAATAAAAACAAATTAAAGAAAGAAAGAAAGAAAGAAAGAAAGAAAGAGATGTGTGCAATAAGAAAGTTATACACAAACAAACATTAAAACAGACAGATAGAGAGAGAGGGGTAAAAAGTCGAAATAATAATAAAAAAAAAAGGAGAGATAGAAAGGAACTGAGCAAAAGGAGAAAGAGGGAAACAATGAAAGAATAGCAAACGTCAGGAAGAAAGATTTAACAAAAAAAAACAAACAAAAAACAAAAAAAAAACACATTTAAAAAAAGCCAAGACTGATAAGAAGCGATTTTAAGATAAACATGACTGGCTGGGCGAGGGAAAGCAATTTAATACTCAGAGAGAGACAGAGAGGGAGAGAGACAGGGAGAGAGAGAGAAAAAAAAGAACGGAGAGAAAGGAGAGCCACTGAATGAAGATAAAGGAGAGTCACTGATGAATAGAGAGAAAAGAAAGGAGAGTCACTGCTGAATAGAGAGAAATGAGATAGAGAGATAGGAAGACCGTACCGATAAGAGGAGAGAGAAAAGGAGTGTAGACGATTAAGATAAAAGTAAAAGATAGACTGGCTAGATAAGACCTGGGTCCTGGACTCAAACTAGGCTAGGGAAGGAAGGGGTGCATTGGAGATAGATAAATAAGATTGCCTGATAGATAGAACGATAGATAAGAAAAGGAAGGACAAAGCTTTCAAAACAGTCATGATAGCAGTAATAGTAGCTGTAGTAATAATAGTAATATGAATCGTTGTGGTAGTAGTAGTAGTAGTAGTAGTAGTAACACTGGCAGTTTGTGTAAGTAGTGTATAGCCTGGCAATGTGCGTGCTGTATTTGAAGATAGAGTCTTTGGCAGTCAGTGCTTAAAGACGCATCTACCGTAGACTGAAGTGAAGCACGGATAGGAGCCGGTTTTTGGTTCTATCTCTTTTATAACCTTTTCTTTTTTTTTTTATAATGTAAATATTTACGTACGTACAGATATATTATTATCACTGGAGGACGTATAACAATACAGTTTTATTATACCACCATCCACGACCACCGGTAAATCTCACGCACGACCAAGGGAACACAACACAACAGCAAAACAGCATTAACCACGAGACGTAAAAAAAAGTAAGGAATGTTTTGTTGTTTTTTTTTTTTTGTTTTTTTTTAATATAACTCGCACAAAAAAAAAAAATATTCACCGTGGATTTCAGAATCTGAGCGATTATTGTGGTAAGTATATACTACTACTTACAGAGGAATAAATAGAAACAAAATATATTTTTGTAGGGGAACAAACAACTTGCAACTCGGCCTATCAACAACAAACAACACCGTAAATTGACCAACAAAGATCTCTGGGATTTATTTACGCATAAGATGTTTTATTTACACACACACACACACACACACACAGGCGCACACGCACACACTCTCACACACAAAACAAAAAAATGCATTAAATTTATGTCTACGATTCATGCGAGTAGGGGAGAGAAAAGAGAGAGAGAGAGATGACAGAAAAGGTATAGATTGTGAGAACCACCACGACAGACAGCACAGGAAAACAAACACACACACGCACGCACACACACATCCGCCTATAGGAACACTACAACAATACACATAAACACACACACCTGCGCGCACACACACACACACACATACATACATACATACATACATACATACATACATACATATATGTGTATACTACAACACAACAACACACATAAACATATCACATACACCTGCACACATACACACATGTATCTATAAGAACACTACAACACACATAAACACACCATACACACTTGCCCCCACACACACACACACACGTCTATAAGAACACTACAACACACATAAACACACCATACACACTCCCCCCCCACACACACACACGTCTATAAGAACACTACAACACACAAAAACATATCACACACACCTGCACACACACACATATATACGTCTATAAGAACACTACAACACACATAAACACACCATACACACTTGCCCCCCCCACACACACACACACACGTCTATAAGAACACTACAACAACAGTACAACACACATAAACACACCACACACGCATGCATACGCTCACATCACGAAATTCACATACACAACTTGTAATACTCGAGTACGAATCCAAGTCGTTCTGTCTATGTTTACATTTGGACTAATACCCTTGAGAAAGGTATGAATCACCACATTCCCCCCAGCTTTGGATTAAATAGTGCATATTGTGCTATAAAAAAAACTACGTGTGGACAAAAGAGAACATTTATCAAAAAGTGATCGATTTCGGCATTAAATGACCTAAAAAATTTATATGCCATAAAAAAATAAACAAACAAACACACATTACTTAAAAATAAACACACATGACGTAAAAATCTCCCACAAATATATACACATCACATTTAAACACACACATACTACACACGTCCACATTTAAACACAGCACCACACATATAACTACAACACACCCATTACATCTAAGCACAACACATACACATTACATTTAAACACATACACATGAAAAGCAATCCCACATAAATACATGCACATTGCATCTAAGCACAAAACACATACCCACCATATCTAAACACACACGCACACACATCATATGTGGCCACACATACATATCACATTAAAAAACACACACATCATCACATTCAAATACATGCACATCGCATCTAAACACATATACACATACTTTTTAAACACATATCATTTCTGGAGAAGTCCACTTAGGACAGTGGATAGGCAGTCGGACGTCGGAATCATAATACGCTAGTTTGAATCCTAATCGTTCCGTTTGTGTTCACATTTGGATTAATACCCTTGTGAAAGGTATGAATCCACACAATCCCACGGATTGTGTTATTCAAAAACTATGTGTGAACAAAAAATATGTTTATCCAAAATTACTGTCCTCGGCATTAAATGACCTAAAAAGCTGATATCCCGTAAAACAAATCAAATTAATAAACCTACAAACTGCATTTAAAAACACACATATCATCACATCTAAATACATGGATATCGCATCTAAACACATACATACACTCTTAAAACACATATCACATTTAAACACAAGCAGATCTAAATACATGCGCACGCACGTATCGAATATAAACACATACACATCATACTTTATCACATTTAAGCACTTACACACTTAAGCACATATGCACACATTTAACCACACACATATCAAATCAGAACAAAACATAGACACATCTGAATACACATGCAACGCATTGTATCTAAACACATACACATTCACATTTAAATGGGTACATATTTAAACACATATATACCACATCTAAACATACGTGCATACAGCACCTAAAACACAATAAAGCAAACACATACATATCAAATCGATACACGTGTACATTAGATCTAGGTACATAACACACACACCTCACATCTAAACACGTACACGCACACACACACAGATTTATAATCACAACACAGATCCACATCTATAAACACTCACACGCACAGACACATATGTATAAACACACATACATTTATAAACACACACATATACACACATTTATAAACACACACGCCTTTATAAACCCACACATTTATATACACACACATATACACATATTTACAATCACACCCACATTTATAATCAAAATATGCACACATTCATAAACACGCCTGCATTTATAATCAGAGACATATACACAAATTTATATACACACACACACGTTTATAAACACACGCATACACATATTTACAAATAGTATATGTGTATAAAAACACACATATCTATAAACACATACATTCACTTTCTGCTATCTAGGGCAGATGAGGCTCGTTAACTCGGGAGAGTAATTCGTCTAGGTAAAGGGTAACACTAAACACTGGTTACAAAAGCTCACATAAAAATGGCCTTGTCTAACTTGGCTCGACCAAGTAAATATAATATCTATAAACACACACACATATATAAACGCAAACACATTTATAATTGCACACACACTTATAAACACACAAACTGAAAGACACACATATTTATAAACACACACAGACACACATTCATAAATATGTATAAATGTTTTATAAACAGAAAAAAACATACGTTTATAATCACACACACATACACACATTTATAAACATACACACATTTGTAATCACTTAAACAGACACACGTTTATAAACACAATACACACATACATTTATTATCACACACAAACACAGAATTATAAACACACACATCTATAAGCACACGCACACACATATATACACACACGTTTATAATCATTCACGCAGTCAGCAGTCAGTCAATCACACAACCCAAGCAGAGGTCGTGTGTGTAATGAAGTAATGGACATTAAAAAAAAAGAAAATAGTAGTGTATGAAAACCAAGCAATGAAGCAAAAAATACAACAAAATTAAGGAATAGAAAGAAAGAATACGCTTTAAAACAAATCTATTATATTATGTTTTTAACGGAAACATGAAGTGGAGAAAGAGGGATGTATCAGCTTGGTCGAGCACCAACCCAAGTTAGGCTTTTATGGCTAGTTTTACATGCTCATGATATTCCTGGGCTTTTTATAATCAATGTTACCCTTCACCTGGATGAGTTACTCTCATTGAGTAGACAGGTCTCATCCACCCGGGGTTTTTTTTAGAATCGGTGAGTGTTATCCATAAACCTAGATGAGTTACTCTCTCGAGTTAACGAGCCTCACCTACTCAAGGAAGCTGAATGTGAATATAATGATTTTGACTGGGATTCGAACTCGTGTAATATGATTCCAGAGTCGAAGCTTTTACCACTGCTCCCTCCACTCTCGCTGCCTACACTGGAGAGAGGAGGATATCTCTACTTGGTCGGGTACAAACCCAAGTTAGGCACAAGCCCAGTTTTACACGCTCATTATAATCCCTGGGATTTTGTGATCAGTGTTGCCCTTCAACTAGATGAGTTACTCTCATTGAGTTGAAGGGTTTCATCCAGCCGGTATTCTGTAATCCTTACACCTAGATGAGTTACCCTCCCGAGTTAATGAGCCTCATCTGCTCAAGACAGCTGAAAGTGAATGTGATAGTTTTGACTGGGATTTTAACTCGTTTAATACGATTCCAGAGCCTATGCGCAGAAAGGAGGATATATGCAGTGATAAGGTATTTTCTCCAAACTTTGCAGTGTGTGAAACGAAACCAACAATAAGATAAGTTTAAAATAAAAGATTATTTTCGTGCTAAAAGTCAACAATACTCTTATATTTTCGATCGAATATAAAACAAAAAATAAATACATGAATTTAAAAAATAACAGGAGGGGGGAAAAATTTAAAAAATTAAAATTAAGATGGAACGACTGGGAACTCGCGTACTCCGATTCCAAAGTGTTATTGTCTAGGCCTATCCACTGGCCCAAATCGACTTACCGTTGAAGGAAATGTAAACCAATTTGGTACTTCTTGCACAAAAGGCCTTAAAAAATATACCATCAAACTTAGGAATAATAAACGGAGCACTCTCCACGCGATTATTGGATGTTTTTTTAAGAATTACAAAAAGGAAATGGAGTGCTTCTTTTGTCGAATGATTGTTGTTACAGATACCTGTTAGTAACGCCATATCTTTTTCTTTCTTTTTTTCTTTTTCTTTCTTTAATTTTTTTTTAAATACGTGTTGTTTCTACCAGTGGCGAAGCAACTGGGGGGGGGGGTTTCGCCTGGGGTGGTTATAAGATTTGCTCCATTCCCCCTCAAAATACCGCCTGGGCATGTGTCTCCCGGGGCAGAACGCCCCTCCCGCCCCTCCTTCGCTACGCCACTGGTTTCTTACTATTTACTACGTGTACGTAAAATATTTTATTTACTTCCTGAATTAAAAACAAACAAACAAAGGACCTCAAATTAAACATTTGGAGTTAGTTTAAAAAAAAAAAAAACATTCTAGTTAATTTGTATAATTATGCAGACTGTAGTTCTCATCTTTGTATGTGTTAAATTTACAACGTTTTATTTTTCGGAATTCTTAAGATGAGGCTTGGTAATTTGTATATCTATTATGCAGACTATAGTTCTCATCTTTATGTTTATTAAATTTACAACGTTTTGCTTTTTAAGTCCTTGAGATGAGGCTTTTTATTTGTTAAATTTACTACGTTACTGTCAGTTTATACTTTGGTTCTCTTCAGGTTTTTTGTTTCCTATACAAACTCTTACTTTATCTTAAGTATTCAGAAAAACAATTATTGTTAATTTTGTTGATATTATTTTCTCTGTTGTTTGTTGTTATTGATGCTGAGTGCTGCTGTGGTGTACAGGGAAAGCACGTGTCCGCGCGCACGCACGTGTGTGTGTGTGTGTGTGTATGTGTGTGTTTCAAAACCAAGTTGTAGATTGTAACCATTAGAGGTCGACAGGTCAGCTATTCTTTATTTAGCTACTAGCAGTATTGCCTTATCTCACCTTGCTTTAGAGTTGCTTCGATGCTCCTTTTGTGCTCATTTTCATCTGTATTGTTGTAATTCCGTGAGTTTTTTTCTCTTTCTAATAAAACTGCCGTCATTGTTTTTTGAAAGCTTCAAAATACTGCAGTTATTTTGACACCCCAAAACGTAGCCTCCACAAAGTGCACGCTACGGGCCCGCAACAACGATATCATTTTTCAAGTTTGACCCCTTAGCTGTCATTTTTTTTTCCGGCTAAAAACAAAGTCGAATTTGCTCCACAAGTCCAAATACTCCGTGTATCAAATTTCAAGTATCTAGACCAAAAATGAGCAAAGTAGTTAGGCAGACCGTTCCTAAGACAAACGAAGTCACTTTTACAGGGTGGCACAAACTCACGCATCGGTTTAACTTTTTCTTATTGTTTAATCCTTTCATTTGAATTTGAATTGAAAGGATTAAACAAAAAGAAAAATTCAAACCAATGTGTGAGTTTTGTGCCACCCTGTTATATGTAATATTTATTTAGTTGCATATTTTGGTTTATATTTGAAGGACTTTAAGTTTATGAATAAAACTTATCTAAATTTCGTTTTGGAGGTTGTTTTAGCTTTATGTTCGTTCAACCAGCCTATAGTAGTTTTTTTCTCTCTCTCGGTTCTTTCGCTCTAATTTTATTTACTTTTTAAATTTTTTTAATATATTCTCGAAACTTTACTTTATTACGTTTCATGCCTGACATGGCAGTCAGTCAGTGTCCTTCTGCCTGTCAGAAAGGCTAAAGAGAGTTCTCTACTTCATTCTTCCCCTCCTCCTCCTCCTACAGACTGACCCAGAAAATCATATACACCCCCCACCCAACCCCCAGTCTGTCCAACCAAGGTAAACAAACATCTGCATGAATTAGCATAAAACTTTTCCAGGGTCCTCCCCTGATAAAATGACCCTTCCCCTCCGAAACGAACAAGCGACAACGGTAACGTAACGTAACGTAGACGCACATGCACCACATGGCACTGGCACAATGAACGAATGGAGGCTCAGTCAAGACACACACGCAACGCACGGACCTCTGATTTTGAATATTCATGATGAATCGAATCTTAAATAAAATAAAAATAAATATAATAGAAACAAAATAAAACATGAATATATTATAAATAAAAAAATCAGTGGGAGGATAAAAATAGAAAAATATTTCTTTAAATAATTTTTTTTTAAATTAAACTATTAAAATGTTGTTTTTTTTTAAATTAAAAGAAAATGAAAATGAAATTAAAATAAAAAAATGTTTTCCCTAATAAAATGATATGAAAATTAAAATTAAAATTAATACATTTAAAAATATTAATAAAATAATAAGAAAATCAAAATTAAAATTAAACATAAAATATCTTTTAAATAAAATAATAGAATAAAAATAATATATAAAAATATTTTTTTCTGAATAAAATAATAAAAAAATTCAGATGAAAATAAAATATTTTTAATAAAATGAGAAGAAAATTAAGATGAAATTAAAATATAATTTCTAATAAAATAATAAAGAAATTTAAATGTAAAAAATATATAAAAATGTTTTTCCCAAAAATAATGAAAATATTAAAATGAAATTAAAATTTAAAACATTTTTTAAAATAGAATAATAAGAAAATTAAAATATAAAAATATGTTTTTGATAAAATGATAAAAAAAATTGAAATGTGAATAAAATATGAAAATAATTTTTTAATAGAATTATAGGAAAATTGAAATGAAATTGAAATATAAATATATTTTTTAAATAAAATAATAAGAAAATTATAAGGAAGTTAAAGTATAAAAATGTGTTTTCAAATGAAATAACAAAATTAAAATGAAAAATACCTTTCGATAAAATAAGAAGAAAATCAAAACGAAATTAAAATATAATTTTTTTTATAAAATAATATAAAAATGAAAATGAAATTATAATATTGTTTAAATAAAATAAGAAAATAAAATAAAAAATAAAACATTAAAAAATTAAAGTTTAATAAAATGAGAAGAAAATTAAAATGAAATTAAAATATATAAATATTCCTTAATAAACTAGTAAGAAAATTTAAATATATAAGTAAAAATAAAATAAAGTAAAATAAAATTTCAGTTAATGAATGAATAATAAGAACTAGTAAAATCTCAGGAAAAAATGTAGTTTTACGGCATATCAACCTTGTTTTAGATCATTTAATGCTGAGACCAATCACTTTTGAGAAACGTCCTTGTTTTCCACACATAGGTTTTTTATAACACAATATGCACTATTTCACCTATAGCTGGAGGGGATGTGGGAATTCATATCTTTCCCAAGAGTATTATTCCGAATATGACCATAAACGGAACGACTAGGATTCGAACTGCGGTCGTACTACGGTCTTTTCTTGTTATCTTCTTCTCCCTCTTGTTTGACCGTCTGCGTTCATGTGTTGGGGCGACTGATTTGTGTGTTATTCACAAGAAGCACATATGCTGATGCAGTTGCTGTTTTTGAGCAGGAAGATCTCTCCTCGCCCGTTCAGGCTTGGATCAGTCTTTCTGTTGTTATAGAAGTTTTAGCAAGAACCTCACCCTGGGGGTAATTCTAATCGAGGAATTTTGGGGGGTATTTTTTTGGTCAGTCATTGAGAAGGGATAGGGATGGGGAGAGGGAATGTCTTTCCGTTTGAAATGCTTGATTTGACTGTACTTGCCGATGTAGTGGCGTAGCAAAGTGGAGGAGGCGAGGTGCGGTGCGCTCCGGGTGGCATGTGGCATTTTGACGGGGTAAAAATAGAAATAGAAAAAAAGAAATTTTTTTAAAAAGAACCAGTTAACATTCAACATTTTTTAATAATTTTAATTAAACGTTTTTTCATTTTTCGTATTCGTTGAGATGAAATATGATAAATTCTACAAATATTATTCGGACTATTGTCCCCATCCTTATTATTTTCCCTCTCTGAGGGTAATTAATTCTGTCGAAACGTATAGTAGTGAGACAGGAAATCTTAAGGATTTTTGTTTTGAAAAATATTTGGTTTTTCTTTGACGACGACTGTATATGTATGCGAGCAGTGTAATAAGATAGAAGTCTAGGACTAATAGCTGCAGTCTAAATTTAGATTCTTGATTGTTGTTCCGTGAAAATAAATATTTTGAGGAAGGGGGAGGGGCAAATCTTATGGGCGGCAAAAACAGTTGCTAACGCGAATATGCTGATAATGAGGGTGATGCAGTGGATGCACATACAAATAACAGTAGATGATGATGATATACACAACACAAGCACACATGCTTTTATCAGTAGTAGAAGCATTGCCCAGACTCACTCATGGTTGCTTTGATGCTCTTTTTGCGCTTATTTTGATCTGTCCTCTTTTTTTGTCGTCATTCTAAAATCTTATTTTCTAAGAAAATTGACTAGATTTTTTGAAAGCCAAAAATTGTTTTAGTGAACTGTGGTTATATTGACAACCAACATTTAGCCACTATCCCCCCCCCATACACACACTCACTGAAGCGGATGGATGCGCGATGCTCTACAGGCCCCCAACGATATAAGTTTTCAAGTTTGACACCTGAGCAACTAATTTACCGAATTAAAAATAAATTTTAATTTTTTTCAACAGGTTCGAATAATCGTTCATTTGCTAATGTCGGTGGTCTGTTGCTCGCCTTTGTGTTTTCAGTTTGTAATTCCAAATTTTCACCCATCAGCAGCTATTTTACCAGCTCAAAACCGATTAGAAGGTGTAAATAAGCAATATTTCAAATTTCAAGAGTTTAGAACCAAAATTAGCAGAGTAGTTTGGTGGAGACCTCAACTATCCAATCTTTTAACATTGACGATTTAGCTGTTAAATTTCCGGCTCAAAACCAATTAAAAAGTATTTCCCCAGGCCTGAATACTATATATATCAAATTCCAAGTTTATAAACCGAAAATTGGCCGAGGTGTTTGGTTGAGACTACTTGGACTCACGCACATACACACACATTTTCACTTAAATGAGAATGTCTTTGTTGAATCCAATCCCTAATAATGATAAAAACCTTCTACTTATAGGTGTCTCCTGACGATCCAGATGATTAAACCCGGAAATACTTTTAAACCTCTTGCTTTTGCTTGTCACTGGTTAAAGGCGAAATGGAAAGAACATGTTAATTATCTATACAGACAACCCTTACATTTCGGACATGAGTGTAGGCGGAGGCCTTCTATAAAGAAGTGTCAGTTACCACCCATATATATAAATATATATATGATATTTACTTGGTCGAGCACCAACCCAAGTTCGGCACAAGGCCATTTTTATGTGCTCATCCCTGGG
>JAYKTE010275833.1:0-11603 GCA_036873565.1 Xipholeptos notoides | reverse complement strand
GTGGGGGTTTGAATGTGTCTCGATTCATTCAAATGTCGGACTTAAGCATATATTCAACCACTACCGTGGTTGAATGAATAAAGTCATTTAAAACTGGGCCATCCACATAATGTGCTTTTGTTTGTTAATATAAAAATATAGTAGAACTCAAAACTTAACACACGAGAAAAAAAAAAATGACAACGTTTAGAAAGCCTTCCCTTTGCATCTACAGTACATTGTAGACCTCATCCATCTCTATATAAACAGTAGAATAATGCTTTGCGATATGGTTTTATTTCTGAGTCATCTCTATAATACTAAAACTCTATCGAACTTGTGATGTCTAAAGAGGAACAATTCTAAACATAGTAAACCTTGCCCATTTATAGAAACCAAGGTGTTTGCTTTGTAATCTGTGTTCTTAGCAAAATGGAATAAATGTCTTATCAGAAGTTCAAAAACAAAAAAAGAAAGAAAAAGAGAGGAAGTAATACAAACCTCGCATAATGTTACGGATTGCTTTTAAAGATCCACCCCTCATATTCAAGATTTGCATGACTCTCTGTTTCACCTAAAGAAAAAGATTATGAAATCAATAAATACAGGAAATAAAATTTGGTTGGTTGTTTTATGGCTTCTCAACTTTTTTGTCATTTAATGCTGAAAACTTTTTTTAATAAACATTCTTTTGTTAACACATAGTTTTTGACTAACTCCAGGTGCACTATTTTATTTATAGCACGAAAGAATGTTGGGATTCATACCTTTCTCAAGTGTAATTAATTCAAATGTGAATGTAAATAGAACAATTAGGATTTGAACTCTCGTAATACGATTACAAAGTCCAAGTGCCTATCCATTGTGCCATCAGAAAAAAAAAAAAATTCATCTGTTCTTTAAATTGCAGAATTTGCGTCATTGAATAAAATAATTTAGGATATTTAATAAATATTAATAAGAAGGAACTCTGCTCCTGTCGTGTTTCTAAATGAGAATTCGATTTGCTGCAATAGGTAATATATGTTTGTGTTTTATGGCATATCAACCTTTTTAGGCCATTTAATACTGAGAACAATTACTTTTTGATAAATGTTTTTTTGTCCACACACAGTTTTTTCAATAACACAATGTGCACTAGTTAACCCACAACTGGAGGGAAAGTGGGGATTCATACCTATCCCAAGGGTATTAGTCCAAATGTTAACATACACGGAAGGACTGGGATTCGAACTCGTGTACTACAATTCCGAAGTCTGACTGCTTATCCACTGACCCAAGTCGACCCCCCACCCCAAGAAAAAAAGGTGAAAAGTACAATTGTATTAAAGTTAAGGATTCTTACAGAAGGGGATCCACTGGAACAGATTTCCAACATAACACAATCCAATAATTGTAAAGTAAATAATCCAGCATCAAGACGACGAAGATAGAATTGGTCTTCGAGGTCTTCATCCAATTCTTCATTTTCATCGTTTAATTTCTGAAATGACAAAATCATTTTTTAATTGAATTAGAAATTTAAATTCTTAACAACCAGTGAGTTTTTATATTAAAAATGTTTTGGTTTGATTTGCTTTAGTTTGATTGTGTTTAATGACCTATCAATCCTTTGTGGTTATTAAAGGTCAAAAAGTTTTTGTGGGGAGGTTTTGTTTTATTTTTATTTTTGATTATTTTGTTGTTGAATTTTTGGTTTGATAAGGATGTTGGTTGTCTGAATTGTCATTGTATCTGGTGATTAGTAGTAAAGTTATATAGAATGAATAATAAGATTGGTTTGGTTTGGTTGGGGTTTTTATGGCATGTCAACCACTGTGGGTCATCTTATGCCAAATCAATTATTAAGTTTGAAGAGATTTTGATAATATATAATAAGAATGAGAATAAAAATCTGTATAATCTAAATAATGATAATTATCGACATTAATTCACAAATTAAGAAAGGTAAAGTAATATAGAATATATAAGAAAGACGAGAATGAAAGTAAGTATAATCTAGTTGATATTGGTTAAATATTTCATACCATTTTTTCTTTTTCAATTTGGTCATCAACTTTTCGCACCCGATCCAAATATTTGAAATGTAATTCTAGCAAACGTTCCACCTGGGATAAAAAAGGAAATTCAGAAATAAAAGTCAAAAGATTTTGAAGAATAAGAAACAATAAAGAAAGAGACAATTAAAGAGAGAGAGAGAGAGGGGGATTACTATAAACAGACAGCTTTCTGTATGTCTGTCTGTCTGTCTAATACGTTCCAAAATTGCTTTGTATCGAAGGTTTACGTAGGTTTAGCCCATTAAACAAATGCAGTACTTTGGTGAATGTAACTTACTTACATTTATTTGGTGCTGAATGAATGCTGAACACATTAAGGAAAACAAATGGATTGATTAATAATAATATCTTCTTGGCTTATAAAACAACAGAATAAAAAAGATACATGGGAGGAAAAAGAGCAGAAAAAAACTTATTCTATAAAAAGAAGTAAATGTAAAGATACGAGGTGTCTTCAATAAGTTTCCAGACTTTTTTTTTCATATGGGCACTTTTATTGACAGTACACACATGAAACTCTAATCCCCTTCAAAGTAATCTCCTCCAGCTGCAATGTACTTTTACCGTTCCAACAACTTCTAGAAGGTCCCTTGGAAGTCCTCTTGTGGGTGTGTCATCAACTCTTGTCACAGCCTCATTCATCTCCTCATAATGACAGCTTCTAATCTTAGGGAATGACCAAAAGTCACAAGAAGCCAGACTATGTGGACTTTAGGGAGAGTGAGGAACTGCCTTGATGCCCATTTTGATCAAATAGTCTGTGATAAGGAAGGACTTTTTCTGAGCAACCTTCGGACAAACTTTGTGCAAATCTTGCACATTTTTAGTTCCTTGTGAATGTGTGTACAGTTCCAACACTGACATAGACACATGGCACTCCTTATCCATGAAATTCTTTATTTGGTCAACCAACTCTGGTGTTCTGACTTCCTTGCTCCTCCCACATCTCTCATCATCCCTCACATATTTCCTGCATTTCTTGAATCTTTTATGCCACTCAAAAACTGATGCTTGATTCATGCAAGATGGTTCAAAAGTAGTCTGAAGCATCCATATGTTTTTTTTTTTAATTTGATTACATATCGTTCTTCTAAAGTGTCCTCATATCCAGATTGCATTTTTGTAATTGACCAGCTGTGACAATCAAGCTTTAGTAGGAAGGTGTATTCCAATTCCTGCTGTAGCTTTTCATTTGAACCTGAAATCATTAAAATTGATCAGTCATCTCATAAGATGTATAGCAATAACATACTGAATTTTCAAGAGTCTAAGACAATTTTAAATGCCTATACAAAACAAGTCTGGAAACTAATTGAAGGCACCTCATACATGTTTTTTCATAATTGTTCTGGGGCACCTGTTTTACTAAAAGTACCCTTTTTTCTTACCTTTTCGTGATCGTTTTCGGTGAATTTATTCAAGAGTCTCAATCTTTGGGTTCCTTGACAATTTCTTAACAAACTAGAAATTATCGAAGTAATATGTTCTGTATAAGAGAGAGAGAGAGAGAGAGAGAGAAAAAAGATAAAAAAATTAAACTAAATCGGCAAATTTGAATTTACACAATATTAATCAGCAGAAACAGAGAAAAGAGCAGCGGGCAACAAACAATTTGGTCCATTTAAACCACTTGATTGCAGTAAAGGAAGTTGAAAGTATAAATAGAGCTTAATACTTTCACTGTAAACTCATTTGCCCACTGCTGCTCCCATCTCGCCAGCTAGGCATTTTTAAAGGAAATGTCATATTCCAACCTACAGATTTCATTACACAGAAAAGTGACCCCAGTATGTTTTACAGCATTCCATATTCACAACCATTTTGTTTGCTTGTTTGTTGGTGTTTTACGGCATACCAACCTTTTTAGGTCATTTAATGCCGAGAACAATCATTTTTGGTAAACATTATTTTTGCCCACACTTAGATATTCTGAATAACACTATTTAACCCATAGCTGGAGGGAATGTGGGGATTCATACCTTTCTTAAGAGTATTAGTTGAAATCTGAACGCAAATGGAACGACTAGGATTCGAACTCGCGTACTACAATTCCAAAGTTCAACAGCCTATCCACTGGGCCACTTCAACTTCCCTCACAACCATTTCTCAACTCAGAAACAATGCATGCTGGGAAAAATGAATCTACTTGGCGACAAACAAAAGTGCCGGACAATGATTACATATATATATATATATATATTATCATTATATAATAGGAATATATATATATATGTTATCATTATATAATAGGAATGGTGAAAGGTTTCAAAGAAGACAACATACCTTCCAGTTCTTCTGGGGAGGGACCTGCCTTACTTTGCTTGGGAGTCTTCATAAACAAAGGAAATATTGTGCACAAGCCAAGAATGTCGATGAACTTCTGACAATTGTCACCCCCTTCGCCTCCCGTCATTGAATGATTCAGAACTTTGATGGCACTGTTACGAGACATGCGCTTCTCTCTAAACAACACGAAAAGAAAAGAAGGAAAACAAATGAAAAAGCAAAAAAAAAAAAAACCCCATGAAGACAAATAAATTACATCAACTCTTTCAATATAAATAATAAATATGACCTGTTTTCAGGGTGAAATAATACAAGCAAGAAATTGAATATCAAAACAATTTACAACTTATCTTAGAAGGTCAACCCCATATTTTTGAAAATAAGAAAGAGTAATGAGAACAGTTAAGCAGTCAGCAGAGTTGAAAGGCAGTCATCTCGCCTAAACACAAAAATAAGTCTACAGCTTATGAAATAATTTTTGAAAATTATCAGAAAAAAGATTTTTAAATGGGATGCATTTTATAGCAATAAATTCTAATGCATTAGTAATAAATTTTGATATGTTTTCATAGCAATAAATTCTAATGTATTTTATAGCAATAAATTCTAATGCATTTTATAGCAATAAATTCTAATGCATTAGTAATAAATTTTAATGTTTTCATAGCAATAAACTCTAATGCATTTTTATAGCAATAAATTCTAATGTATTTTATAGCAATAAATTCTAATGCATTTTATAGCAATAAATTGAAATAAATTTTAATAACAAAGACTAATGCATTTAAAAAAATCAAAGTGAAAAGTAGTCATTTAAAAATTCTTTTATTTATAAATCTAATTCTTAGCAATTGACGTCCCAAATGCTTTTCTCTCCATCTTTGATTTAAAGTAAACATTCTGAAGAAGTAAACCCTTTTTGTAATTGTGTCATCCTTTTTATCCTACCTTAACATCAAATTCATCAACTGCAGACCCTCGCCTTTGAGAAACTTTGCTCGATTACTGGAAATCATAAGTGAAGAACAAAGACAATTGAAAAGGTTCTCCATTAATTCTATTTCATCACGATTGCCAGGGTCATGTCTTTTGTAAGACTAAAAAGAGAAAAGGGAGAGAGAAAGGTAGTATTCAATCAGAATATTTCTTTGTGTTTTACTGCATATCAACCTTTTAGGTCATTTAATGCTGAGAACAATTTTTTTGGTAAACGATATTTTTTGTCCACACTTGGTTTTTTTAATAACACAATATTCACTATTTAATCCATAGCCGGAAGGAAGGTGGGGGATTCATACCTTTCCCAAGAGTATTAGTACAAACATGAACAGCAACAGAACGATTGGGATTTGAAGTCACGTACTACAATTCAGAAGACCGACTGCCTATCCACTGGGCCAAGTCGACCTCCTCAAACCGAATGAAGTTTTTAACTCTAGTAAAACAAGAGAGAGACAGAGGCAGATTGGATTGGATGGTTTATTTAACCAGCATATCAACCCTCATGGGTCATTTAATGCTGAATAGGTCATTTGGAGACAGAGGCAGAAGTGCATTATTAGAATAGAAGGCTTTTAAATTAAATCAGAATAGAGACAGATGGGCTGTGTTGTAACCAGACAAAACAAATTTGCCTTTTCATGGCTTATTTAAGCAATGGGCATAATTTCATGAAAATAAATTGTGGATAAAACTTTTCCTAAGAGAAATTTGGTCACATTTAATTCATTATTTCAATCTTAATCTTAATCTTAATCCACAAATTGAATGTAAAATTGTGGCTTGCTTTGTCCCAAAATCTGACCAATTACAATTCAGCTTTATATTTATGGCAACAATATTCACTGGTATCAATGATATTTTAAATATTATTAAAGATTGTTTTATTCCCAAGTCTGACTGCCTATCCACTGTCCCAGGTGGACTTCTTATGTGCATTTTTTAATGTATTTTGATTCACTTTAATTCTAAGTTATTTTTCTTCTGTCTCAATTAATAAAAGTAATTCTTGGTTTATGAATTTAAAACCAAAACTGAAATTCTTTTGCCTTGGACAATTCCAAACCTGAAAATGATATTTAGAATTTGGGAAAGTTTTCTTTTAATAATTTTCAAGGTTGGATCATTTTTATCATTTAGGAAAATGGACTGACATTGCATAAAAGGAGAATAAAAACTTGAAAGAAAGAAAGAAAGAAAGGAAGGAAGGAAGGAAGAAAGGAAGGAAGAAGAAAGAAAGGAAGTAAGAAAGAAAGAAAGGAAGGGGGAAAGAAAGGAAGGAAGAAGAAAGAAAGGAAGTAAGAAAGAAAGAAAGGAAGGGGGAAAGAAAGGAAGAAAGAAAGGAAGAAGAAAGAAAGGAAGGAAGAAGAAAGAAAGAAAGGAAGGAAGAAGAAAGAAAGAAAGAAAGAAAGAAAGGAAGAAGAAAGAAAGAAAGGAAGGAAGAAGAAAGAAAGGAAGGAGGAAAGGAAGAAAGAAAGGAGGAAAGGAAGAAAAAAAGGAGGAAAGGAAGAAAGAAAGAAAGAAAGAAAGGAAAGAAGAAAGAAAGGAGGAAAGGAAGGAAGAAAGAAAGGAAGGAAGGAAGGAAGGAAAGAAGAAAGGAAGGGAGAAAGAAAAGAAGAAAGAAAGGAAAGAAGAAAGGAAGGAAGAAAGAAAGAAGAAAGGAAGGAAGAAGAAAGAAAGGAATGAAGGAAGAAATAAAGAAATAAAGAAAGGAAAGAAGAAAGGAGGAAAGAAGAAAGAAAGGAAGGAAAGAAAGGAAGAAATAAATGAAGAAAGAAAGAAAGGAATGGAGGAAGGAAGGAAGAAAGAAAGGAAGGAAGGAAGAAAGAAAGAAGAAAGGAAGAAAGAAATAAAGAAAGAAAGAAAGGAGGGAAGAAAGAAAGAAAGGAAGGAAGGAGGAAAGAAAGAAAAGAAAGAAAGTCATTCTTACAGCCAGTTGTTGTAAAAGAACATCAATTCCTTCAAGTTCACCCACCAATTGTCGATTATCTAGAAAAAAACAAAAACACATTTAGATATCTTTAGATAAAAGTGAAAATGTGTGTGTGTGTGTGTACAAACTGCCTCTACCAAACCCTTTCCCCAATTTTTGGTCTATAGACTTGAAATTTTATATAAAGGTAATCAGACCTGGGGCAAGCTTCTTAATCGGTTTTCAGTCGGAAATTTAGCTGCTAAGGGGTCAAAGTTGAAAAATTAGACTATTGCAGCCTCTGCCAATCTTGGGTTTAAACACTTGAGATTTGATACATGATTTCTTTGGACTAAAGTAACATTTTCTAATTGGTTTTGAACTGGAAAAATAGGGATCAAAATTTGGAATTACAATTTCTAAACAAATCAAAATGAACACAAAAGTGAACATCAAAGCATTTAAATCACCAAAATTTGCAAATGTATGATGCAGCTTTTCTATATAATAGGCTTCCTTAACTACCATAGTAGCAAGTCCTCGGCACTCAGGCAATACTTCTAGTACTAAATAAAAAAAATATTAACATACTAACATAGACGAAGGCGCCCTGAATAAATGACCTGAACAACCTTGTGCGACACAAGAAAGTCTGAAAGAACCAAGAACAGATTCCTTTGAGTCTTTCTTGAATTTCAAAGCGTTCCCATCCAGTCTCACAACCTTGGGAGACATGAATCTCTCCCCCATAAAATATGTGCATTGTTGCATAGATCAAGTAAGTGTTAAGTTAGCGATGATCCATAGCTTGACCCCCACCTAAAAAAAAAAATATATATATTAGTGTTGGGACGATTCCTCCGATACCAATTCCAGGAAAATGTTGATTAACGATTCCGATTAATAATTAACTTAAAAATTCAAGAGAATCGTAATGAAAAAATCGTGAATCTAAGGTATTTATTTAACGATGCGATTCCAATTCCCCCCCAAAATATACGATTAACGATTCCAATTCCAAGGAATCATCCCATCACAAATTCCAAGGAATCGTCCCATCACTAATTCCAAGGAATCGTCCCATCCCTAATTCCAAGGAATCGCCCCATCACAAATTCCAAGGAATCGTCCCATCCCTAATTCCAAGGAATCGTCCCATCCCTAATTCCAAGGAATCGTCCCATCCCTAATTCCAAGGAATCGTCCCATCACTAATTCCAAGGAATCGTCCCATCACTAATTCCAAGGAATCGTCCCATCACAAATTCCAAGGAATCGTCCCATCCCTAATTCCAAGGAATCGTCCCATCACTAATATATCTAGACCAAGAATGTAAAATGTTACTTACCATCATGATTTTGTAAAAGAATGGAGAGAATTTCACTTGCGTACAATTTATTCGCATCAAATGGCATTTTGGCCTTTTCATATGAAAAGAAAAAAAAGATAAAATGTTACTAAAAATATCTTTCATGAAAAATCTACAAAAAAGCAAGTTCTTCTAATCAACATTTATTAATAAATATTATTAATACAATTGAAATAATTAAAACTATTCATAATATTTTGGATAGAAAAGTAGTAACCAAATGTGGTTATTTATATATTTATATGTATATTCATGCATTAACACACACACACACACATATATATAAATATATATATATATATATATATATATATATCAAAAGAATACATGTTAATACATGTTAGCTAAATGTGTATAAAAGCCTTGCTTCTACTTGAAATAAATATATGGGAATGATTGTTTTTTTTTAATGTTTTAATATGTTTTAAAATATTTATTTCATTCCCATACCAAAATTATATTAGAACAAGACGGAATAGATAAGAAGAAGAAAATAATTAAAATTTAAAAATAAACTTTATATCAATAATATTTTTAAGTTTGTGTTTGAGTATTTACAATAAGATTTTTGGAGGATGTTGAATGTGAAGGATATAAATTAATGAAATAAAATGTTCATTAGAGTTTGAGTCTTTTTCAAAATAAAGTTTTTAGTCTTTTTATGTGTGGAGGGTGAGTTGATTATTCAAGAAGGTTATCGGCTGCTAACGATGAATCACTGTCAGTGAGCGAGTCAGAGCGTTGATACTGAAGTTTAACCTTTGGATATTTTTGTCTTTCTCCTCTCCGATCTCTTTTTCTTCCCAGTTTATATAAAGTTGAAGATGCTCCTTCTTGATTTCGATTTCTTTGGTATTTAGAGATTTTTTATTGGTCCAAAAATATTTGGAATTATTTTAATTTGTTAATTTTCCAAATGACTGGATCATGCGTGGAGCCACCTGCGCAAAGACTAATTTTTAATCATTCTCTCGTTGTTGTTCAAGGTGTAAACATCCGGTTGAGTTGTAACACTACAGATACATGTTTGTTCACACACAACTCTTAAAGCCAAACACTCTTTATCCAACAAGGTGAAGTCGAACAAATCTCAAGTATTTTATATATATATATATATATATATATGTGTGTGTATATATATATATTAAATATGGAACATGCATTCCAACAGTATTTTTATTCTACATCCATGTAAAATATTTACAAAATTTCGAATCTGATGTAAGAGCAGGGATCCGAAAATTAGAGAGGAACTATAATGGGATTTACAAACTTAACACATCTTTAATTTTAAATGAACATACATACTTACATATAAATATCATTTTTTTTCATTGCTCTTAATAATATTAATGTATATTGTAAAATGTATAAATAGCTATTTAAGGCAATAGGAAAATACAGTGTTCTGGAGGTTCTTCCCCCCGCCTCCCCCAAAAAAGAAAAATATAAATTTTTGCATAGAGTTAGGGTAGGGGGGGGGGATTGGATTTTGTATTGGTCCCAGAAGATGAAAAGATGACTGTTTAAGAAAGAAATCAATTTCAACCAGAATTGTTGAGTCTTTGTAGAATTCAATTAGAGGTTGTGTAACTCTAATCGGATTTCAGAGAAAAGTAAATAAAAAAAAATTAAATGAAGATTAAAGAAGTTTTCCCTTTTTCAAAAGCTCATGAATTCAAGGTTAGTTTTCTTTTCACTTTATTTTTTTAAATAATTTCATTTTAATTTCTATTTATAATGTTGATGTTTATTTATTTGATCATATTATGTACTGAAATTATAGGCATGATTCATGATAATAAGGCTTAGGAATGGAGTTTTGGACTGGTTTGGTATGCATTAAAATTGTTTCCATTATTCCTTATAGGTTAAATGGATTCGGATTTCAAACAAATCGCAAATAATTTGAACTCAGTTCCCGGAGGGATTAAGTTTGAGAACCGAGGTCCCACTGTAGAGTCTGATTTTCCTTTTTTTTATCAAATGTTATTCTCTTCAAAAGAAGTAAAAACAAAAATAGTTTGAAAGTTGCGGATTTACTTTAAGTCTTTTAAGGATCCATTGCATCAATCCCTGCTGAGAAGCATCCGGACAAATCTCTGGTCGGAACTCCGTAATGTTTTCTATAATTCCTATAAAAGAAAAGAAAAAAAATGGCTGAATCTACAAGTTTTGATTAGTATTATTATTATTTAAATTACCCAGACTTCTATTCTCATCTTGATTCATATATTAACAATGGAAAAGGCTTATACAAATTCTTAAAATTAGTTTTGACTGTCAATTATTCAAATTAATGAGGTTTCTATTCTAATCTTCATTGTTATACTTGATAATTGCTTGTATAAATCAAGTTTTGATCATTATTCAAAATTTTTGGACTTTTATTCCCATCTTTATTGTTATATTTACACTGGATAATTGCAAATGTAAATTTATGAGAGAAGTTTTGATTAATATCATTATTCAAATCATCTAAATTTAATTTAATTACTTGAATTCAGGAAACTTCATATTGGAACTCTGGAGTCGTGAAGTTTAAATAAATTTATAGATAAAGAAATGCAATTTACATATACATTAGGTCTTCTTTCTCCAGGGCTCTACAGACAAATTTAATTTCAGTTGACCTTTGACAACTAAATATTTTAGTTTTCTAGTTAAACCCATGAAATGTTATTTCACTCTAATGTTATGAATAAACCAATAATTCAAAACTTAGATACTTATTTAAGAAAGTATAATCCATTTCACTTTGAACTACTTTTTTTTCAGCACAAAAATTTGTTGAATTTATTTTTAAAACAGCCTTGTTAAAAAATAGATTATATTGTTCTATTTTCTATTCTATTAAACCTTTTATTGTTTAGATAATTTGACTTGGCTTGTTTAATTAAAAATAAAGGTTGAAATGACAGTTGCAAAAAGATAAGTATTTTATTATTTTTAGTTGCCACTTGAAAAAAAAAATCACTCGCAAATGTGGTAGAGCCC
>JAYKTE010275722.1:0-11604 GCA_036873565.1 Xipholeptos notoides | reverse complement strand
CAAATAAATAAAGAATAATACTTGCAGAAGAAAAAGATTCAATAAAATATACTAATTTAATCAAAAAACAATCGTGTGCAATGAAGCATAATTAGAAAAAAACAGTATGACATGTGTCGTTACGGTGTCATGCGAAAACAAATTCCGTCTCCAATTTGTAACCATATTTGAGACTGGTCTGGCCTAGGATACAAGACTGCCCAAAAATTAACATAATTTTTATTGTATAAAAAAAATAATTAAAAACTTACTATTTAGAGCATTTTTCTTTTGATTGAATCTATTAGTCCTTTCTTCAAATTTTGTTAAACAATAGTGTTGCCTCATTTTCTCTTACTCAATGGACTAATTTAGAATGCAAGGATGATACATTTTATAAACTATTATAAGTACTTAAAAAATTTTTTTTTAATTGTTAAAAAACTAACAGTTCTGGAAAGTAACTAAAATACTATTAGTTTGTAACTTGTAGTATTACTCTTTACAAAACATAAAACTATGATCTTATTTTACTGTCTTAATGGCAGTGCTAATCTGTGGAATCACTAAAATGTGTGTGTGTGGGTGTGTGCATGAAAGATCCTTTTCAGCAATATGTACAGCAGAGAATTAGCCAAATTGATCACTTTATTTAATGTGTACTTTTGCTACAGGATTGTCATGTCTTTTTTCCATTTTTCTTTTATTAAAAAAAATGGCTGACTCATCTTTTCTTTTTCTTTGGAAAATTTAAGTGCAAGGGGAATGCTGTGGTTTAAAGTAAAATGTATTTTTATCTTTTTTAGAACCTTCATTTAAATCACCCTTTTTTTTAAAATTAAGTTTTAATAAAAATTGCTTAGAATTTTGATTAACTTGCACAAATGTTTATAACTTATTTTTCTTTTAAAACTCTTTTCAGGGAAAAAAGATTGCTGTTTATACCTATAATTGCATAGTTTTAATAAATTTTAAATTTTGTTATGGATTATTTATTGATATTAACCTGTCTATTTTGCTTTTCAATATTGCAGGAAATTGTCATTATTCATTCATAATTTTTACAATGATTTGTTGTAATTATAATAGGTATAATAAAACAGTTTGCAAATTAGATTATTGAATGTTTTCAGTGATTTTTTTTTTTTTTTTTTTTTTTTTTAATAACTTGCTCTTAAGAAGTTTTAAAATTTAATGAATCTAAATCTGTTTATGGTGTTTTTTTGTATCTTATTTGCTAAGCCTATATTCCCATTTTGAATTATCAATCATGAAATTTAACTAAAGTGAACTTTACTATTATCAAATTATAATGCATATTTTGTATAATTTTAACAGCCAATTGATTTAATTGACACTTATTTTATTTTCATAAGTTGCAGCAGAGAAAGATTTTAAAAAATATTTCCTCTAAAATATATATTTGAACCCAAAATCTGAAAAATAATTCACAAAGCCTCTTAGTTAGACCTTAAGATCTAGAAAAAAAAATCTCTTATAGAGTATTTTTTGGCAAAAAGAGTTTTTTGTTTATTTATTAGAAATTGAGATTTAATTTTTTTTTAAATCTATGACCTGTTTTTTCAAATTTCCAGTGAGTTTCAGAATTTAATTCACCAATCTGGTTAATCAGATTTTCTAATTTTATAAGTTACAGGAAGTCAATCTTGTCAATTTGTTTTTTCAAAACATTTTAAATGAATAAATAGATGTAACAGTTGAGTTCTAATCGAAGTGGGTTTCTCCTTCTCTTACTCCATTCAATGTGTTAAAAGTATAGTAAATCCACAAGCAATTTTTAACAGCAATGGGCATTCAATAATAGTGAGCTGTTTAATACCAATCACAGAAATAATTTATTAAATTAGATAAATTACAAATTTTAAATCTTATATTTTACACTTTACTTTTTATTTAATCAGAATATGATTTACTTCAATTGTTAATTTATTATTTCATTGGACTCTTAATAATAAAAAACAATAATACATATCTATACTTAGATTATTATTTGTATAAACCTATTTAATTTAAAATATAGCTGGTATTTCTATGTGAGTTCACATTTGAAAGAAAACAAATTTTCATTTATTTATATTTCATGAATATTTTATCTTAATGTGTTTTAAAGCATTGAGCTTTGGTTCTTTCTATCGATAGATTATTTTCCATTGTTTCTTAGATTTAAAAAATTAAACCATCATGAAAAATTGGGTTTTCTCTTAGAAATAAAAATCTCTATAAAAAAAATAAAGAAAATGGATGTATTTTGATTATTTAATTTTTCTTGTTAAACTGTTTTGTAGATTGTTATTGTTTTAAAATATATTCAAAATTGTTTTTTAAAATATTAGAAAACTCCTAGTATCTATATTTGATTTGATTAACAAATGTAATTTGTTTAGTTTTCAAAATAAAATGTTTTTCTCTTATAGCCATTGTGTTCCAAATTTTCTAACAAAACTTTTTAATTTATGGAATTTGTTGATTCAAAACTAAAAAAAATGTTAATTGAAAGCCCTAGTTTTAAGAATGTTCGGAGATGTCCACTTGGGACAGTGGATAGGCAGTAGAAGCCTTTTCTCTTTATAGAATTCTTAGATGGAATGTATCAAAAGTTAAATTTATTTTTTTTAAATGATTCTTTTTTGTTTCTCACAGTTACACTGATTCATTATTGATTAATTGCATTTTTTTTTTCATTATGTTTTGTGTGACATTAATTCACCACATAGAATTTTATTTGTAGATAAGATAAAGATAATGCCTAGAAAATAATATTTAGTCCAGG
This sequence comes from Xipholeptos notoides, assembly GCA_036873565.1. Taxonomy (NCBI): domain Eukaryota; kingdom Metazoa; phylum Mollusca; class Cephalopoda; family Idiosepiidae; genus Xipholeptos; species Xipholeptos notoides. The sequence goes on along the minus strand of JAYKTE010275722.1, from coordinate 8,834 downwards.
ATTGTTAAAAATTTTCTGGTTTTTATTTTTTTTAAACCCATTTTGCAAACTAAATATTACAAATTCTTTTAAAGCAAAGATGAGCAAAAATATCCAAATAATTGTTTATATTAATGTTTTGATGCCATAACATGTTAGTAAGGAAAAACATAAAATTTAAAATAGTTTTTAGTATTCCTAATTTTATCTTATTGACTTTCTTTGTTTTTAATTAAGTTTCCTTTTTATAATAGTTAATATATTGGTTTTGAATTCATTATTTTTTACCTTTCATGTTTCATAGTTATACTATGAAATCATGTTCTTCTAATAACATACCTAGATATGAGCAACAACTACTACATGATTTATTCTGTTGAAGTGTTTCATTATTTCACTGATATCACAGAAATAGATGATGTAGATCTAGACAATCACAATGGTTAAAAAAATGTTTGAATCTCTTGCCATCTATGATATCTCTAGATACTGCAATTCAACATGCATACAATTTTAAAATATTTTGAAACTGAAAATAAGTCTGCATATTAAAAAAAATGTTAATATTTTGATAAATTAAAATTAATATTTTCTAAAATCTCAATAACTAATCTATTTAGTTAAGTATTGTTATCAACAAAAATCATTCAATTTAAATCTAAATCTGTTTCTTTACAATTGTCTGTTATGGTATGATGGTGGGTTCCAAGGTTGTAACAAGCCAGCTGTTGAGCCTTGTAAATCTGATTTATGCTTTATATCAGTTTTGTACTTTAATAAGTAACTTAGAGAAGAATACAGAGTAGATTCCTTGAAGGGTAATATAACAAAGAAAGCATTGATACTTTGTGATCTTCAGAACACTTCAAAATTATTCTACTAAACTTAAAACAAAAACAAGTCATATTTTCCCTTTATATCAAAAGTTATTTCAAATATAATCAACTAAAAGTATCAAAATTGTCTCAAATAAAAACAATATCTAGATAAAATGAGATTCAATTGGTGAATTATTTGCTCATCTCTGATTTTTTTAAAAGATTGTTTTTATTTCATTATTTTTTCTCTGTTTGTATGCAATGATTTTCTTTGTATGTTGTTCATTTAAAAAAATCAAAATCTATTGTTTACCATTTCTATTTTGTTGAAAATTTAAAATGTTTATAAAACATTGTAGTGGCTACCGATGGAATTCAATATTTAATATGAATAAAAAATACTTAAGATCTTTTTGTTAAATGAAAGGGAAGCACTAATATAGCTTTTAATCTGTAAAAATATGTGATCACAATTGCACAAATAGAATAATATAATTTCTTTAAGAATTTTCAGAAGAATATATTCTAGACAATAACTAATAGGAAAAAAAAAATGAAAGAATTAAAGAGAATAATTTCAAACCAAATCCATTATCAAATTTTCTCATCATAAAAGGATCTAACATGGTTGTTATACCTTTTTAAAACAATTGTTTTGGATTTAAAAAAGAAGATTGCACTCCAACTCGGTAATATCATTTTGCCTTTTGAAATACAAGAACTTTACATTTATCTGTTTTATATTATGCATTCCAGAATATCCTAAAGAAAACATTAATTAAATTCAGATTGAATGAAGCCTGTATAACTTTGCTATGGCTTCAACTTTTTTTTTTTTTTTTCTCTCTCTCTCTCTTTCTCTTTGAAAGTTAATTTCCAGATTGTATCTATTTAGCCATTCTAAAAAATGTTTTCACTCTATACTATGTATTAAAAAGCAAAAAGAAAAATTGTTTTAAATGCAGTTTAGTTTGTTGATATTTTTTATTTGTGTAAAGCTGAAAACACCTAAGACATTGTCATTTCTCTGGGTGTGCATGAAGTGTGCAAATCATTTTAATTCTGTTACATCAAAAAGTAATTATTTTAGTTTTTTTTCCTTAAGATTGTATAAACATTTGCATTATAACTTGGTAAGAATGTTCTTTAATTTTGATGTGACAAAATGAAAAATTTAGCTTTAAAATGCTTATAACCATTTGACAGCTGCCCAATATCTTGCTTTTTAAGATAAATATTTGATTTTAACATTATCATGTGATAACTGCCATTTTGTATTTTAATGCTCTGCTTCTTTTTTAACACTCTAAAATTAGTGATAATACATTCACTTACAGTGGTTTTATTTCATTAATATATTTGTTATTATTTACTCATAAATAAAATTAAATACCTTTTGTGTCTCATTTGCTTATATGGTATCTTCTAATCTCATTATCCCCATAACTTCCTCTTTCCATTGACATAAACTATAAAATAGTTTTACTAACTAAAATTTTATGTTGAAGGAAATAAGTTTCTCTAAAAATTAGCAAATTAAACATAAAAATATTTCCATATTCTGATTATCTCTAAATATTTTTATACTTAATCTTTGTAAACTAGAAGTGTTTCAAATATTTTTTGACTAAATTTAATAACTTTGTTCACCTCTTACTTTAAACTGCTTCTGTGATCTTAATTTTTAAATTAGAAAGATTTTTATTTTATTCATAAATTATGAATGGAGGGGCCATTTTGTGACTTAACGATAAGTAAATCATGAAAAATTTCCAGATTAGATAGAAATAGTAAAATATTTTGAATTGCATATCCGCAAACCTTTTCAACTACAATCTATTAGATATCATCTGGAATGCCCATTATTTCTTTGCAAGATATATTTATTTATATATATTTGATATCACTTGTTCTTAGTTTATTTTTGAGATAGATAGATATTTATATTCTGTTAAATGTTGTGCCAACTTGTAATTGATCTCTAAACAAAGCATATTGTATATAGATATGAATATATTTAGATAAGTAATAGTCAAAATGAGGAAGATCAACTCTTGCTTTTATATATATATATATATATATATATATCAAGATATAGAATTACTTTATAAGAAAAAGAAAATTCTAAATGTCTTAACTAGTTTCTCCCGCTACAGTTCATCCAAATTAAAAAAAATGATACTGATTCTTATTGGAAAAGTGAAAATTTTAAAATTCAAGGTTTTGGAGTCATCCTTACTCATTTTATTCTCCGTTATTTTTTAAATAAGAAATTTGGATATTCATATTTAGTACTTATGCCTCCATTTGAAGGTAATTAAAAAAATATATATATAATATTTTTAGTTCAAATCTTCAAACTAACGAACAATAAAAAAATTTACTACTCATTCTTAAAATTTTGATGAAAACACAATGATTTTGAAAAAATATATGAAATTTAATTATTAAAGAATTCTTGAATTTTGGAGGAAAATTGAAAGTTTGAAAATTTTACTTATGGGTGCCTAAATATCTCTTCTCTAATTAGATTTCATGCAAATTAAAAGTAAATGACTTTGGTGTAATAATGGTTATACACTAATGCTTCCTCCAAGGGTATTTCAGAAATTAGGTTTAATTTAGTTGTTTTGCTTGGAAAAATTTAATTATTTCTACATTTTTTGTTTTTATACAAGTATAGAGTTTATTGTCTTCATGGAAATTACTTGTAAATGTCCAGTTTCATCTAAGTCTAAAATTTGCTTTGTTTAGAAAATATGGGTTTATTTTACAAGATTTTTAAAAATTACTCTATGCAATTTTCTTAAATACTAGCTGGTTAGATGAATATAATCTAATGAAAAAACCACTAAGCTGCACTATTCATTATATAGAATAGTTATTTTTAAAATTACACTTTACTACAAAAAAAGTTCATTAGAATAGTTATGATGCACCTTGGAATATTTTTGATAAATTTTGTTTAAAATAACCAGTTGTAGAAATTATATTCTTTATATAGATAAATAGGTAATAATATTTTAATGCAAATTATTTAAATTTTAAAAATTTATTTTTTGCTTTTGGCTCAATATTTCCCTTTTTTCTATTTCCAGTGTATTGATATATCAATGATGCTGGCTGAAGCTATCAGAAGGACACACAATGGCGAATCTGTCTCTTACCTGTTCAGTCATGTACCTCTTTAACAAGTTGTTACCATTATACAGGTAGCTTCAATTGGCCTTGTTACAAGACTGAAACTATTTTCTTTTATTTTTTTGTAAAAATAGTATATGAATTCTTACTTTCCATTTTTATTTCATGGTACTAAGTTTTAAATAAATGATGACTTGTTTCTAGCTACCTCCAATTCCACCTCTTCCATAAAACAAAAAACTCTCATTTAAAGCTGGCCAATTGAAGAATTCTTGTACCAAACAATAAACCCAAAGATTTTTTTTTAAATAATAGAGTTTTAAAAATAGTCTTTATGAACTTACAAAAGGAGGCCGATAGTGTGACTTAAAACTTGATATTTAGTTTCTAGATGTCACAAAAATTGGCCAATTTTTAAAATTTTTATTTTTTAACCTTTTTGTTTTTTCATGCATGAAAACCACTTTTAATATTCATTATTTGTAATCCTGAGAAGTTTTATTTTAACCTCTCTTCTCTCTAAAAACACAAGTAGCAATTGTTATAGATGCTGTTCAACATTTATTAAAACACGAAATGCGTGTGTTTAGTTTGATTATGGCTGCTTTTTTATTTTGTATTGACACATTATTTTGGAACTTTTTTTTTCTCTTCCCTCTTTATTTTCTTTTTGTCACATGAATTGGAATTGTAACTTTGCTGCTTTTATTTTTGTTCTATATAATGGTTGATACAATTTTGGAATTCTAATATTCAACATTTTTTATTTTATGCAAAAAAACCCTATTGAATTGAATTTCATACTTAATCTTAAAGATTATTCATTACTTGTTTTTTTACAAACAAAAAAAGTATTCTTGTAAAATCATAAGAATGATAAAGGGGAATTAAAGCCTATCATAAAAAATTGCAAATTACCCTACTATTTATTTTTTAACATTTTTTTTTTTCACACAGAACACAGATAAACATTAATATCAGTGTAATAAATGAATTAGTAGAAGAAAAAGTTAGTAGGTTTCATTTTTTTTTTTTTATTGATGTATAACATTCCTTGTAGGATATTTGAAAACAGATTTTTTTGCTTTGTAAAAATTATCTGAAATCTATTTGTAGACAAAGATTGCCAAAATCAAAATATGTAAATTCATAACACATATAAACCCATTACTAGAGTTGGTTTAGTTTTATTAGACTGCAATGAATGTCCAGGGTTCGTTTGTCAAGGGCTTCTCTAACTCTTTTGGCCAATGTACTCTTCAGCCTTCCGCAGTTATTACCTGAACTCTGGAACATTCCTGAAGATGCAAGCTTTATTTTCTCTGCAAGAAAAGTCTATCCATGCCCCATGATGAAATTGATAAAATTAAATACCATGTCAACCATTATTGAATATTCTTTGGTTGATTTTTGCCTACAACAGGATTGAACCTATCACCTCCAGGTTAATGCCTTTTAGAACTTTTATAAACCAACCACTAGACCATGCATACAAATTGTAAATTTCTGGCTGTTTTGATATTATAAAGATATAACCCTGAAGATGAAAGTTGACGTTTGAATAAAGACTCGTCTGATAAATTCAGAAAATCAAGGCTATTTTTTATTTTTAGTGTTTTTATTAATTTCCTGGTTGCAAAATCATAAGTACATGATTCTGACTATCTCTTCTTCAAATACACATCTAACAGCTCTAATCAGTTGTATGCTACTCCCCATACATGGATCTTACTCCCCATGGATGGGTCCTAGTTCTTAGACCCTCCTCTTTTCCTTCTAATTTCCCCATTCTTGGTCTGCAAATCTGTATTCAATTTATAAAGAGCACTTTCCAGAAATTGACTCCGCCCATTAGAATGCAGACCCTTGCCTTGCTCTGAATAAAGGAAAGTATCTCAGGTTATGTCAAATCAATCCCAAATTGGCCATGAATTGCATCGCACTAGGTCTCTTTCACAAATAAGAGTATAGACTTCCTTCAACCCTTTCAAAAAGGTGACAGTTATGGTTGTTCACCAAGTTTTTTTTTGTTGCCACATACCACCATTTTGTTTTTTTAATTCAGTGAATCCATTTAAGGAAATATCTTCTAAGTAGATGAGTTTGGTTGATGCCATTAGGGAAATTTGGATTAAAAATGAAACCCCTCATATTGATGACCATTCCTCTTGTTGAATGTAGGGTTATTTGTCGTATATACAAGAGTTCTTACATCATGTTAAAGATATGAACCCTGAATAGTAAATAAATAAAAATTGAATTTACTTAAAAAAACAAACTCTTTTGTTTTTTTTCTTTGAATTATTTTTCTTTTTTGTGTTCCAAAGTTGTGTGTTTATATGCTAAGTGCTTTACTTTCACAATTAATTCCTTAAACTAAGATATTTGAGCAGAAGCATTATTAATTCATATTCCACAATTCAGTACATCAGCACCCATCTCCAAAAAGGTGGGATATCCTCAAAGAAAATTTAAAAGCTGATAAAATAATCTTATTATCACTTAACTCCATCTTCAGTTAAAAGGAATTGTTTTTAAAAACAGACTACATATAGATTTAGGCTTCTGTCAACAGTACAAAATTTCTCCTTTTCATGCAAAATGACTCCCCAAACATTTCTATATACTTGTGCACTGCATAATTTTTGAAAGAAAATAATATTCACAATGACTAAGAAACTTATAAACACCTCCTAAATAATACCTACACTAATTAATTACCTTCTGAGATAACACAGTTTAATTAATAATCATCAGTTAAGTTACTTATAAAGAAATTGCTACTCAGTAAATTAAAAAAAAAAGATTTATCATGAATAGTTTTGCATTAAAAGTATAAAACACAAACCCACATAAGTGAAATAACTGATAAACTCTAACCCTTCAGTATAATGAATTAAAATGAATTTTGATGCCTGCACATATTTACTGCCTTGTACTGGATGTAGATATTTTAGGGAATCTTATCAAAATATACACAAGAGAATATCAAAGCATGGATATATAAGAATGAGTGTATATGCCCATTAAAAATAACTGGTTTTAAATATAATTTATAAATTATGTTTGTTTTTTTCTTATAAACTAAAATTTATACAATGATTAAGGGCAGAAAATAAAATAAAATTCTGTACAGCACTAATGGCTCACTTGGTAGAACATCAAAATTTTAGAACAAAAATAATGAAGGCAATCTGAGATTTTAGTCCTGATGTAGGCTACAAGTTTTAGCCTTTAATCCTCAGAGCATGGCATGATATTGTGGTCTGTATATAGGTCTGTTTCAGCATATATGCTTGCAAACTGCAAGTCCTGCTTGAGCCAGGATTGAAACCAGATTGAAATGGCATCAGTCAGAGTTCCTAACCCCACGGCCACCATATGACCCACTAAATTGGAATGTATACTGCTATTTTATATCACTAGAAAGTGCTCAACTTCCACTCTTTGAATAAACACATGACAGTATAAATAGTAACATGAACAGTGCAATAGCATCACTACTTAGACAAACATTTTAAAGAAATCTCTTCCTAGTTAAAATAAATCGAATTACTATCTTTCATTTTTTTTTTCAATCATTAAAAAAAGAAGTTCCTTCCATTTTTTTAACAGTATTTTGTTGCCAAAAGGATGAACTAACTAACAAGGCACTCTATTGACTCATTTTAAATTATTTTTCTTAGAAGAGAAGTTTTAGGTAAGAATAACTATCATTATTGAAATTAAGACTGTAAGGATAGTTCTTCACTAGAAACAAAATATTAACAGCAGTTTTTAAAATCTTATTTTATTTATGATAATTCATAATGAAATCTTTTGTTTCAATGTTGATATTTCACTAATTTCTTCAAACATGGATTTAGTTATCAGTGTGTGTATATGTCTATTCTCTTTGTTCTTGCATTTTACATCCAATTTTGATAGATTTTTTTTTAAAACAGCAAACTTAGCTATATTTTGAATGATGTTAGATATTTTTCGCATTTGCTAAGAAAATGTCAATAAAACTGAAAAATACCCCAAGTTTTTGCAAAAGCAAAAATTTACAATTTAAACTTTGCGCCTTTGAATAATTTACTTAGAAATGGCTCTCTACTTAAATGAGTTGTTTGCCAGTTGCTGCCTTGATCAGCATTTGTATTATTAACAAAATTAAGTAAAATGACTCTCACATATATATATATTTAGACGTGTTTCATTAAACATTAACGTCGTTAATGTTTAATGAAACATGTTTAAATAATGATTTGCTGCCAGAATATATACACACATATATATATATGTGCAACAAAAAAAATTATTTCAAGAATCCCTTTTGCTTTCATTTGATATATAACTAGGTTAGGAAATGTTTTTGCATTCCTACTCTTTCTAACATGTATTGAGTTTATATAGCTAAAAAGGTTAGGCATACCAATCCAAAATGGACACTAATGTGCTTTTAAATTAGAGGCACTTCTTGTCCTCATTCTAGTGCAGCAGCAATCTCTCTTATTGGGAGTCAATAACTTTTTAATGGACTCCATATGTAGCACTTTGATAAATAAGATTGTATCCAAAACACTGTAAATACCGTCATTTATCTGAAATCCGTACATGAAAACATTTCTTCATTCAAGTTTTAGTTTTGTCTTGGAATTTAATGGCAGAATTATTTTCTAAATAAGTTGGGTTTTTTTGTTTGTAAGAAAATTAAAGAACATTATTGATTTTAATCCAAAGCTGAAGAAAGAAGAGATGTGGTTTCAGTTTCTTAATGATACTAGTTAATAAGTGAACATAAGCTGGTTTAAACATGCATTGATTTGAATATATTTTACTGAAGTGAGAATCTTCAATGAGAAACCTTAAGGATTGGAAGTGCATTGGTTTTTAAGTCTCTCTCTCTCTCTC
>JAYKTE010275611.1:0-11605 GCA_036873565.1 Xipholeptos notoides | reverse complement strand
GGAGGTCTATGGGGATGAACAGATGAGTTAAGCAAATTTCTCTCGGTGGTTTAACAGATTTTCTGAAGGAAGTTAACAGGTTGAGAATGAACCCAGCTCTGTAGTACCAAACAGTGCACGCAAAGAGGAAAACATTGAGGAAGTGCGAAGATTAAGGATGCAAGACCTTCACAGAACTGTGAGGGTGATATCTGAAGCTGTTGGTAGTAGTATTGACACAGTTGGGACAGTTCTGATCGAAGATCTGATTCTCCACAAATTGAACATACGCTGGTGCTCACCTTGATGTCCGACAAGGGAATGAAAGTGGTACAACACCTATATTACAGCCCGGATCTAGCTCCATACAACTTCTTCCTGTTGCATCGCATGAAAGACAGCCTTAGAGGACCTGAAAGAGGCATCGGAAAATTATCGACGGGACTATCAAAGAATGACTTTTAGGAGGTCTTATAGCGTTGGAAGAGACGCATAAAGAAGTCTATAAATGTGGGAGACCAATATTTTCAATGGTACAACCTTTTTGTAAGCTTATGAAAATAAATATTATCTCTCATGATATTCTCTCATTACTTATTGGACATACCTCGCATTTCGTATATTTAGTCAGAATATAATTATTCAAACAAGTTTAATTTAAAAAAAATATTTTTCCTTTTTAATATTTTTAATTCGATTTTTTATTGTTTTCTAACAAGAGACTTAGTAGCTAGGTTGAGTGTCTTAATATAATTTCCAGGATCGGAATAAAAAAGAACACGAAAAAAACTGAAATGTAACTGACGAAATGTCAGTCCCTGAGGATAGTCAAGGAAGACCGAAAACGATATTGGAAGTTAGAAGTTGCTCAGACATTTCTTTTTTAACAATTGGACATGTGTCAACATGTATAGTATTCAAATAAATATAGGTAGTTTTTCGTCGTTTTTACTCGTCAAATGTCAGTGGAGGTTGTTCTTCGCCATTCTTTTCTTTTAACGTATAAAAATGACGAGTAGAAGGGCTCTTGCATCTCAAGAGCACAGAAAATGTGGTAAATGAAATGGAGGCAGCAGAGCAAATGATTATAACAAGCACAAATAAAAGATGTGATAAAATGGATTCAACACAACTAAACTCGACATAAATGACATTAATTCTGTATCAGAATAGATGACTATAACAAGCACAAATAATGGATGTATTAGAATGGATGCATCACAACTACACCCGGCTAGCAGAACAAATCATTATAAAAATAAAAAATAACATGATTTATAGGAAAAAAGCTGCAAAACTACACCCGAAAGTTTATGGAAATGAGGCAGCACAACTACATCTGGTATGGACGGCATTGTTTCAGTAGCAAAACAAACGAACATAACAATTACTACTAATGTAGTTGATAGAATGGAGGCATCACAAATACACCCGACGTAGGTGATGTTATCTCTGTTATAAGAATTTAGAAATTAACGAAAATATGTAATTTCTATTGATACGATTTGTTGCTGAAACACACCAGGGGTTAGAACGATTTAGTTTATTTCAAATACAGACATATAAACTTAAAAGTCCAGCTACTGCTTTATGTGTGATTTGGTCAACAAGAACAACAATAGCAATTCGAAATATTTCACTTTATTGTTTTAATTATCATTGTCCATGGGAATTGAAAGTGTCCTTATTTTTAAGAGATTGTTGTTTGTGTTTTTTGTTTGTGGTTTGTCTTCTTTTCCCTTCTGCAACTTCATCAGTCTTCATGTATGTTATAGATTTCGTCATTTCAGAGAATTCTTAGACGCCCATTCTTTAACAAAGAATGTAACTCTATCTCTCTGGTGATTAGTAGCTAAGCTGAGCAACTCAGCTCGTCAGTCGGTGGAATAAGGGTTAGGGCAGCTCGCCTGGTCAGTCGTTGTGGTGCGTCAGTGCGTATGAATGGGTTGCTTGTAGTGGGAGAGGACATGTCATTCACTTCGAAGACCTTGATGGATTCGACTGCTCATGCCAAGAACCACAAAAGCGGTACAGTATCTACCCATCTCAGTCCTATGTGTTTACCCATCTCAGTACTGAACAGGCTTTACGTTGTTTAACTTTGGTGATCTTGTGATATTGTTGTTGGCATAGTGTTAGTAGTAGTAGGAATAGTAGTATTAGTTTTACTGCTGGTGAGTTTTTACTTATTTTGTTTAATTAGCCACAGGCTTTAATCTTATTAATAATGATTCTTATGTTTATTTAGATCTTAAAAGTGAATCTAATGTAGAGTTTGTTATATCACACTTTTTTTTTTTTACTTGGTTTTGTTTTTCTTACTCCAGTGATAGTTTTTTTTATAAAAGTAATAGCTGCTCTCCTTATATTAATCGACTCGATGACGATAGTTTTCTATTGATTGGGTATAAGCGTTCACAAATGGAATAACGGACATCCGGTTTCCCTGGGGCTTAGGAAACGTCACTTCCTGTTAGCAGTGTGTTCCACGCATGTTTTCTTTGTGTGTGTTGCTTAACAAATGTCGACTGTGATAAGTCATTGAACAACGGGTAAAAAAGCCATGGTCGTATCGTATCGTTGTTTCAATTGAGATTAGTTTTATTTTAGTGAATTGTTTTTTTCATTTTTTTCTTTGTTCATTTCTCCTTCTTCTACTTCTTCTTCCTCGTCTTTTCTTGTTTTTTCGTTTCATTCTTTATTGCTTATTTTTATTTAATCTTTTTTCTTTTTTCATTTCTCCTTCTTCTTCATTTCTTTTTTTCTTTTTAATCATTATTACTTCTTTTTATTTCATCTCATTTCATTTTTCATTTTTTATTTTTTCGCTTCTTTTTTCATTTTTCCTTCTTCTTCGTCTTCTTCTTCTTCTTCTTCTTCTTATCTACTTCTTTTTTCTATTTCTTCATCTTTTTCTTGTTTTTCTTCCTTTTATTCTTTGGTAGTCCTTTTTATTTCATCTCAATTCTTTTTCCATGTCTCCTTCTACTTTCTTTCTTCTTCATGTTTTTTCTAGTTTTTTCCTTTTTGTTTCTTTATTTTATTCTTTAATACTTCTCCAAAGTTCATCATATTTCTTCTTAATTTTTTTATTTCATTTCTCTTTTTCTTTATTTTTTCCTCTTCTTTATTTCGATTGTTAATTTATCTTCATGCTTCGTCTAATTTCTTCTCTAACTCTTTCTTTCGTTTATTTTCTCCATTTTATCTTTTTATTTTTTATCTTATTTTTGTCATTTTTTCTTCGTTTTTTCCCTGTCTTCTGTTACTTCTTTTTCTTTATTTATTATCGATTATATGTCATTGGCTTTTTTCAGTTATTCTTTTTTTTCTTCTTTTACTTCATTTTCTTTTAATTATTCTTTTTCGTTTTCGTCGTTTTCGTATTCATCTTTTTTCTTTTTGCAATGTTTTCTTTATTTTGGATTCCTTTTCTTCTTTTTCATCTTTCTAATTTTTTTTATTATCCTTATTCATTATATTTAATTTCCTTCTTATATCGTTGTTTTCGTTTTATCCTTCTTTTCTACTTCTTTTTCCAAGAATATATATATATATATATATATATATATAATATTTTGCAATCCGTCGTCAGGCACGTTTTGCTGTTCACGGCACATCAGGACAGCTACGCAGACAGAAGTCAGGATCAGTCTGGCTATGCTTTTTAACTATAGTAAATAAGAGACAAGACATTCAAACGTGGCTTTTTGAGAATGCTCCATCCAATTTGAGACCATACATAAAATATTTTGCAATCTATCGACAGGCTTTGTTTCACCGTTCATCAGAACGCAAACACAATTCGCCCGCTGGTCAGAACCGAACGCATACCAACTTATCATGAGTCTGGCATCCTAACTACTGAACTAACAAGTCAACCTGAAACAAGCACAGTTTTTCCTGCTACTTATTCTAGGAGTTCCCTGTCTTTTTTGGGAAAGGAGTCCTATGCTTTAGAACTCTAGTAAATAAAATACATTTAATCGCGGCTTTTTTAGATTGCTCAATCTAATTTGAGAGCGTACATATATATGTCTAGGAATCTCAGATATATCTTTAAGGTATATTTCTAAAATTATCGGATGGATTTTGTAAGGTACATGACTTGGAATCTCCAATGGATCTTTTAAGGTACATGTCAAGGAAAACGGGTAGATCTTTAGGCTACGTGTCTAGGAATCTCCGGTGGATCTTTTAAGATACATGTTTGGAAAACTCAGGTAGATCTTTAAGGTATATGTCTAGGAATTTCCGATGGACCTTTATGGCAGATGTCTAGCAATCTCAGGAAGATCTTTTAAGCTGCAAATCTTGGAATCTCAGGTAGATCTTTAAGGTTCATGTCTAGGATTCTCCGATGGATTTTTAAGGTATATGCCGAGAAATCTGCGATGTACTTTTAAGGTACATGTTCCGATTAATAAGCTTTGGAAAAAGGATTGAAAATACCAATCTCTCCTAGCAATTGATTAAATATTCCGAATGATATTTTAACAAATTATTACGTAAACAAAAAAAAAAACATGTGTATTAAAAAACAAATCATAGTTAAACTTGATATGCTGGTAAATTGTGTTATTTAATTTTTTCTATTTATGTTAGTTACTTTTTTCTAGCTTTCTTTCTAGTATTTGTGTTTCTTTTTTCTTGCCTTTCTTTTGTTTTCTTCTTCTTTTCCTTTTTTCTTTTTCATTTTAACTTTTCGATTTTTTATCACAAACCAACTGATCAAATTTCTCATTTCTTTCTTTTTATCTTCTTCATCCTATTTTTATCAATATTTTTCATTTCCTTTTTTCCTCGTCTTCATCTGCTTCATTCATATTTTCCTTTCTTTCTTATCAATTTCCTTTTTTAATTTAATTTTTTTTCGGTTTCTACATTTCTCTTTTTTATCATTTGTTTTTTTATTCATTTTTCTTTTTTCTTTCTTTTTCATATTTCCTTGGATTTCTTCTTCATTTCCGATTTTCCTTTTTTTCCTTTAATCTGTTTTTTCAGTTCTTCATTTCTATTTGCTTTTTTTTCTTTATTCTGCATAACTTCATTTTTTATTTTCTTTATTTTAATTCATTTTTTCTATTTTAATTTTGCCCTTTCTTTTTTTTCTTCTTTTCTTTGTTCTTCTTTTTCTCCTTTTGTTCTTCTACTTTTCCATTTCTTTTTTCTTCTTCCACTTTCTTTTCTTTTTCCCCTTCTAGGTCTACTTCTTTTGTCTTTTTTCTTCTTTTTTCTTCATCTTTTTCTTCTTCCTCTTTTTCTTCTAATTCTTATTCTTCTTCTTTTTCTAATTCTTCTTCTTCTTCTTGTTAAATTCTATTCCTTTTCTTATATCTAATTCCATTTTTTTTCTTTTTACTTCTACTTTCTTTTCTTCTATATTCCTCTTCATTCTTTTTTATTTCATCTTCTTTAAATTCTTAATCAACTGATGAACTTATACTTTTCTTTTCTTTTTTTCCTTTATTTTCTATGAATTTTTTTTGTTTTATATTTTTCTCTCTACAAAAATGGTTAAATCATTTTCTTCTTCTCTAGCATTCTACCATTTTTCTTTCATTTTTATTATATCCCCTTTTAAATATGGCGTTTTCTTGGTGCGAGTCAGGACCCGGCGGAAGCTGAAGGTTGTTGAAGCTGAGCGATGTATCGCTTCAGTGACAATGTCAACACAGTTTAACTTTGTTTCATTTGTTAAAACGAACCTTAAATGCATTTTAAGTACTTCATGATTAACCTTCCTTTTCCCGGTATCCTCCACTTATTTTTTCACTTGTGTGAGTAGACATTTTGCCCTGTGGGTATTCAAAAGCGGTTTTTCCCTATTTTGAAAGAAACTGGCAGCTAACAAGTCTTGCAAATGACCACAACACACCTCAGGCTAATGAACGAACGAATGAATGTCGAGATTTAAAGTCATGACTAAATTGCTCTTTTCCCCCCACTTTTCTTCCCGCTCTTTAGCTTCAAGCCACACTTACGAATCAGAAGAGAGAGAAAAATTCGTAAAAGCAATCACTTAGTGTATTTCACATAACAAAACTAACTCTAAAAAAAAGAAAAAAGTACAGAATTTCCCTTCGTTTGGCTTTTAAAACAAGCAATCACAAATGGATAGATTTGTCAGTGTTGATCAAAGTGGGAATTAAATTCAAAATTAAATTCATAACCCTCAAGAGAGAAGAGGAGAATGGAAGAGGAAAAATGAGAGGACCAAGGAAATTTGCACAGCACAATGGGAACCTATATTTCATGAATTACAGTTTGAATTGATATTTGGAATAACGTTTACCGAATATAATATACTGTACTGCTTTCCGAAATAATAGGCTTCATAACTACCTTAATTGAAAGCCAATGGCGCGCAGGTAAAGCTTTCAGCAATTTAGATCATTACTGAAATTATTGCCAGGCCTTTGTCATGGGTTTCCTTAATGTTCTTTTTATGCTTATTTTGACTTGTTTGCTTTTTTAATTCCAAGATTTTTCTCTTTCTAAGTAAACTGCAGTAATTCTTTGAAAGCCCATATTTTTTTTAGTAAACTGCAGTTATACTGATACCCCAATGACCAAGGCACCATCCCCATAACAGACACTAAGAGCCTGCAATTATTCAATTTTTCAGGTTTGACCCCTGAAAAACTATTTTTCTGCTGAAATATATCGAATATGTTTCACAGACACGAATACCCCATATATCAAATTTATAAATTTCAAACAAAAAATTGTCATAGTAGTTTATTAGACACCGTTCCACAGCAAGCCAGACACAAAAGTTTACTTGTATATATCTTCTTGTGTACCCTGAAATATGGTTTTACATTGCTATGGGGGTTCACTTGTGGTTGGGAAGGTTTTATCTAAAAGAAACCTTATTATAACTTTATCTAACATCTATACTTTTAAATCCTTCTAGATTTGAAAATGTCATTGAATTGTCTTCTCTCTATAATTAGTTGCAATTATATTCTCTTAATTCTAAAATCAATAATTGGCGAGGTTTTGATGTCAAATGTTTGTGTCTTGAAATCTTTTAAAATAGAAGTGAATTTATGTTTGTGTTTATTGCCAGTTTGTATAAAAGTAGATTAAACTTTTTGTAGTATTTCAGTTATTATAAATATCTTGGCTTCTATTTTGCTTAGAATGTTTTGAAGAGACAGGGGAGGAAAAGAGTGAAAGAGAAGGAACCCCCCTCTCTACCCCCCTTCACATAAACACACATACACACACACATATATATATATATATATATCATATATACTTGGGCACCATCCCTATGTTAAAGACCACCTAAAGCCATGTTTGGTTATATATATATATACGTGGGCCATTATATATATATATATACGTGGTCCATTCAATAAATAATGTTGGACCAAAATGTTAATGCTTCTCGGCCAAGCAAATACACGCATTTTTTTACTGTTCTAGTGAGGTTAATTCGACAGATATTGCAACCATTCGAATAAGCTTAAATCGAAATAAAATCACTTTTTATGCTTTATAAAAGAGATTGCCGTAATTTTCCAAGTTTTGTATACAGTTGAAAGAAATTCTTCCATATCTTTTTCCAAGCAATAATTGATTGTGTTAATTAATTCATTATTTCAATCTTAGTCCACAAATTGGATGCTGAAATTTGACCTAGCTTTGTTAAAAAATGTGATTAATTAAATTTCAGCGTTTCATTCAATGCGACAATATCCACAGCAATCAATTACAATTTTATGAAAGGTTGCATTCTTCTTCTTAAATTCTCCTAAATGTGCCACTGCACATAATAAGATATTCAAGGAAGTATTGGTATTTGCTTGCCATTATTTCTTCCACCCTATGAGTCGGTAACAGAATGAAATATCTACAGTGCTAAAGGCCTGTGTGGCTGGAGCCTTGTAAGACTTATGCGGTTTCAATTGTAATCAGCGTCTAGATTTGACATTTCTTAAATCAATATCATTTTTTTCGTTAAAAAAGAGTTTATTTGACGTTTTAGATTTCTCTTGGCGTTTGCTATTAATTGGCCGAAATTTAAATCTTAGCTTTTCGTTATTTTTTTAAATATTTGTAATCTTCTTTTCGATAATATCCTAATCCTTTTTTTAAAATCTTTTTGATTTTCCTAAATTATTCTAAACTCTGTAATTATGTTTGAATTTAAGACTGGAAAATATTGTTGGCTGGCAGTTTGACAGAGTGGATTAAAAAAAAGAAGAGATCTTCTATTATGTTGGGCATTATAAACACTTCCAATGAGAATTACATTCAAATTCATCCACCCAAGTTTCAATTTATAAAAAATCTTGTAAATTATGAAAAGAGAAGTCCCGTTTACACAGCAGATATGTGTTTAGACCTCTTAACGACCAAAATACGATTACTTTCTTGTTTCGAGCTTATACACTGAGTAGAAATCTCCTCATTTCCCTCCAGTGATGTATAAAATATTACAACCAGTGTCATTAAAAAAATTATTGAGCAAAGGTAAACGTTAATCAAAATGATTGTTCTCGGCATTAATTGATAAAATTCTTCAAAATTTTCGAAAATATTCAACAAATTAAAAAAAAAAAGACCTTCCTGAAATTTTCGGGTAAGGATGCGCTGTTGATACTCGAGTTAATAGCATTTCACAATGATTCCAAATGGGTACAAGTGTAAATTGATATTGATTTGAATATTCACTGTAACAAGTAGGCCTGTCTATATCTCTTGATATGAACAATCGAATCCACCAGTGACTTCAAATGGAGGAACATTAGATTCTTTTAAAATCTGCTTCCGAAAGAAGTACTTTCATCAGAAACCCACACACACCCACATACACACACACACACACATATATATGTATATATATATATGTGTATGTGTGTGTGTGTGCGTATGTGTATGTGTATGTGTATGTGTCTGATAAAAGTATTTCGTTCGGAAGCAGATATATATATATACATATATATGTGTGTGTGTGTGTTTGTGTTGTGTGTGTGTGTGTGTGTGTGTGTGTGTGCGTGTGTGTGTGCGTGTGTGTGTGCGAGGCTCGTTCCAAAATAATGCATCTTTTTTTCAATTCGCCAAAATAGTATAGAGAGATATGAAAACTGCATTGTAATGATGAATGAGTCTAAGCATTCATCATCTGATAGTTTAATATTTCTGTTGCAGTTATTGACGGTATGAGACTCAAAGAAAGCAACACCTGTTATGGACGAGCACCAGAAGCAGGGATGTACCATTGAATTCCAGCATGCAGAAACAATTTGAGCCGATCAACATTCATCAGTGCCTGTTAAACGTTTACAAGATGGGTGTGTCAATTTCAGAGTGGCAACAGAGATATGAGAGATAAAGAGCAATTCGTACATGAAAATGGACCACTTCATTCATTTTTAGCAAAAGTGCATTGCGAATTTTGGTGACTATGTAGAAAATGAATTCTGGTGAACATCAGGTCGTTCGCTTTAATGATACTACTCCTGTCTTCATAGCTTTTTAAATTAAAAGAAAAACTTTAAAAGATTATTGACAATAAATTTGGAACGACCCTCGACTTATCTAACAAAAGTATATGCATACTCGTACATCTAATAAAACCAGGTGGCTGCAAACGATTGTTTGATTTCGCTATAGATATCACAAAAACTATAATATGCCGTGAAACAAGACAATCGAACAAAAACATTCCAAATATTTGTACCAACCATGATTACTTTTCAGCCTACTTCTCTATGAAAGCTATTTCAATCAACAAACATCCATTCTGGTATTAAATCGCACATGAAGAATTGACATGCCGTCAAAGCAATGATGTTAGAGTAATTAGTGCCGTACATCTTGATTGCTTGGTCAGTAGGTTAGGTTATTTTTTTCTAGGTGAGGAGGATCGTCTTAAGAAAAGTTTCAATTCCAATCCATTAGCCTATTATTATAACAGAGGCGTTCTTTACCCAAATCTTTAGCAGAGCGAAACAGTTATGTTATTTTCTTTTCGGGTTAAAAGCAGGTCAAAAACCTCCACCTTTTGACCATCTTACTTTTGCAGTGGGGAAAAAAGATATTAAAAAAATGGCAGACATGTTTATTTGTAATTGAATACAAACAACTATACATAATACAGATGGGTGTGCGTGTATACGTGTGGTTCCTTTTTTTATTTATTTTTTCGTCTCTATATCTATAGTACCAGTCAAAAGAGTGTGAACAAAATAATATTTGGAAAATTTTGATATGCATTTTAGAATTTAGAAGAAAATATTTAAACAAGATGTTTAAAAAAAATTATTTTTCCAATTCAACAACAAAAATTTGAGTACCGGCATTGTTTTGTCTCTTTCTTTATCTTTTACCCTAAAAGTAGGTCACAGATGGAAAAATTTAGAGTGATATAGATTTTTTGGTTCACTGCCGATAGTATGATATTCAGAGGATTATTGGCATTTGTTTGTCTTTGTCTTTTTTTTTTCATCTAAGTCTAGGCCACAGAATAAAAATCTAGAGTAATATAGACCTTAGGGTTCACAGCCTATAGTATGAAGTTCATGGAAGTATAGGCCTAGAACATCATAGCTTTTTTGATTTCTTTTGATGACTTTAAATTCAATCCATTAAAAAATCAGTTTATTTAGATTTTAGCTTGTGATATATTAATCTGTGTAGAAGACTGTTATTTTGGGTTGTTGAATGACATGAATATTTTTTATTGTCAACGAGTGGGAGAAATTTAACACGACAGATCGAGTGGGAATTTCTGTATGTATGGTAGATAGATAGATAGATAGATAGATAGATAGATAGAGACATAATGTAAATGTGTTGATAGAAGTAAAGAAAGAAAGAAAGAAAGATAGAAATATAGATAGATAGAGAGACAGAAATAAAGAGTGAGAAAATGATAGATATATAATTTAAATAGGTCGATAGAAAAAGTAAGAAAAAATAAAGATAAATAGATAGATAGGTAGATGTACAGGCAGATAGGCAGATCGATAGATAGATAGATAGATAGATAGATAGATAGAATGACAAATTTACTGTGAATATACAGATATACATATATAACTGGATGAAGTTATAAGAATCAAATATGTTGGAAGAATAAGTAATATATGCACGCACCTACATATATATATGTGTGTTTCTGCATACATGTATGTGCGTATGTGCATGTGTGTGTGAATGAAAAGAACTCCCCATGATGACTGTCAGAAAAGTCAGGCAAAGCAGACAGCTTTGATTCGAAACAGTTATGAAATAACTGAGTTTTCATGATATTTTTAATAACACTTTGTCGTTGCTTGGCAAGTATGATTTAGTCGAGTGCTTCTTTCTTCAAGACGCAAAGAAAAATGTTTTTCAAAAAGAAGAAAAAGAAAAAAAATACCCAGAAAAAATTTGTCTTCTTTTTGTAAAAATCAACGGAGAGTTATTTTTCTGGTTTTGTTGGATCCATTAGATGTGCGAATGGTGTTTAATAACTTAAGTGGAAAGTTTGACTGGTCAGCACGGAATCACACACAAGCCCTCTCTCACACTCACACACACACACACACACACACACACAATTTTCACTTGCAAATAATTGATTCAATTATTATTCATATTTTTTATTTTTTTAAAACTTAATTTG
>JAYKTE010275389.1:0-11606 GCA_036873565.1 Xipholeptos notoides | reverse complement strand
TGTCTTTCTATCTATTTTTACACACACACACACACACACACACACACACATATATATATATTTATATATATATATATATATATATATGAATATATGGAATATTAAAGGCTGTGTGAAGCGTGTTTCTGTTTTTTATGTGAGCTTAATTTAACCCTGCACCAAATCACCTAAACATCCAAACGCCGCTTCGTCTTTAACGAAATTTTACCAAACTTCAGATTTACGTTTCTGATGCGACGCTTTTTCGCATGGTGTCAACAAGTTTAAAAAAAAATGAGCAATTTTTACCATCACTTTTTACCCCACTTTTTAAATCTGTGGCTTGAATGAGATCAGTTTGGTTGAAATTTTACACATAGACGCTCCTTGTAGTCTACATTGATTGGCAAAAAAGAAAATGAAAATGTGAATTTTTAGGCGATTTGGCAAGTGGACATTAAATCTAGTTTTATTTTGCCAAAAATACCCCATTTTTCAATTTTCTCCGTGAGATCAGAATGCCTATAGAAAACCGGGCAATGCCGGGTCAAAGGCTGCTAGTATATACACGAAATTAAAGTTAAAAAAAAGTAATAAAAACATTCCTTGCTGTATACCAAACCACGCTAATATAAACAAAAATGAAAACCTAGACTGATTAGGAAGCATGGACAATGGACCTAACTGACACTATTATCCCATCCACAGGCCTTAAATCCATCATCAATAAATATTTTTGCATTAAAATGAAGGATTCATTGACCAAACAATAAGCATATACTTCTAGAGTGTATAGACTTTCCACCAAAGAAGAAAAATCCTATCAGTTAAGAACTTTTTACCAAAACAAAACCATCAAATATTCTAAACTTTTTAAAAGAAAATATGATTTTATTCTAAATCATAAGCAACTGATCAACATTTCAAATAACATAGAAACGTAGATTTATCCTTCACAAAATTTTGATCAATTAGTATAAGCACTAGATAAAGTAGAGGGAGAACCCGAGTAGCTGTGGCACCATACAGTCTTTGACTGAGATGGAGCAGAGCCCGCTGGAACCTCGCTGGGCACTTGTGAAAAACACTGGTCACTAATATGCTATTAGTGACCAATGCTGAGTATGGTGCGTGCGGGAAGTCTCAACAATAATGATAGTAATAATAGTAATAACTAGCAGGACCTGTGAAAATTTCACAGTAGTTGAAATATCAGAAAGTAAATTCAACATTCTTAAATTAAAAAAATTCCCGAGAAATATTTCAAAACTGCAAATTAATTGCTTTTTCAAGGTTAAGATTAAAAGGAGGTTGCTTTTAATATAAGTGTGACGCACAAAAGAACGCACACATACGTTATCTTGTTAATATATAGACAATAATAACAATGGAAACAATAACTATGATAATAATAATGCTAAATACTAAAGTGCCAGAGGAGACCTATTGTCACTTTGCCTTCAGGAAAATCGACCGGGGGTTAGCTGTGTCAGGACTCTGCTAGTGGTGTGTGTGGGGAATGAAAACTGAAGAGTGAAATCTAAAGAATAAAAGGAACCATACGATTTTTGACTGGAATGGGACAGGGTCTACAGGAGCACACGGGCGACTTGTAGTCACTCTGACTCCAGTGAAAGCAATTGGTTACTAACAGTGTGCAAGCGCTGAGTGTGAACGGTGTGAGAATAATAATAATAGTATGAATAGATACCACAACTATTAACAACAACAATAATAATACTAATAATGGAAACTAAACCAGGAAAGAAAAGGAGGAATACATACAACCGAGAAGGAGAGCTTGTATTTACAGGTCGTAATGCAGAAGAGTCGAAGGAGACTTATCGTCACTCTGCCTTCAGGAATACCCACCAGGCGTTGGCAGAGACCTGCGTTGTCACTCTGACTCCAACGAAGACATATAAGTGTTTAGTTATCAGCGTGAGATCTTAGTAATGATGATGATGATAATAATAATAAGAAGAACAATGATAATAATAATAGAAGGTATTAAATCAAGGAAACTAAAAACAGAAAGGAAGTAAAAAGGATAGGGAAGAGAGAAAGCGGGAGAAAAAACGATGCACTCACAAACAAGACATACACAACCGACTTATTCTCGTTTTGCATTCAGGAATCGCCACCGGGCATTGGCAGAGTATGGAAAGACTCTGATAATGGAAGGTGTGAATACTAGATGTAGAATAGTGAAAACCTGAGATTTGGCACCATACACACTTTGACTGGGATGGAGCGGAGCCTGCTGGATCTCACGAGGAGACCTGTCGTCACTCCGACTCCAGTCAAAGTGACTGGTTGATAGGTGTGCAAGCAGTTTGCAATCGGCGTGAGATCTCATATAGTTATAATAATGATAATAAAAATAGTAATAATAAAGAAAATAATTACAATAAACACTAATAATGATAATAATAATGATAATTGGTGTGGGTGCTTGATACAGTAGGGTGAAATCCCAAGAAATGGTGGCATGTGAAAACCGCTGGTCACAGGCGACATCTGAGTACTGCTGAGTGTGAAAGGTGAAAGAACTTAAAAAATATTAATAGTGAAATTATCAATCGCCTGTTAAATATTAGATGTATAAAAAAATATAAGTTGCGTTAATCTAAAAATCAAAACAAAAAACCCCTGTGAATTTTAGGGCCGAACGTGTTGCAACCTTCTAAGGATAAGTAGGCTTTCTTTTTAATTTAAGATATAAACTATACTTTAATTATCGTAACTTGAAACCGTCCTGGGACGGGTACGTTTTTTTCCTTGCGTTATGCGAGCATGTGTGAACGAGAAAGAGTCAAGTGCTCTTTGAACACGTGTCGTAGTAGTGAAGCCTATCCACTGTATGCTACACACACTGTCTGGTATGTAGTACAAAAGCAAGATAGAAGAAGAAGCACACACACACACACTGAGAGACGCGACACATGCGTACACGCTTCGGTCTGTGTAGCCGTACCAATCGGCTATGACTTAATCGCCTTCCGCGAAACGAAAGTTTCCTACGTTAGGGACACCAGATACCGAAGTGGATGATTGATCTTCTATAAAAACGAATCGATATTTGTCCTCGTACCTGTTGGTAACAAACACTGTTGCTACAGTTGTACATTTCTCAACACGCTGGTTATTAACTAAGATTTAAATATAAACAACCATGTGTTTAAGTGTGCATGTGTGTGCGTGTATGTGTGTGTAACAGATCGTTCAATTCCCTGTCAGAAATACTCAATATTGAACCCACGTGTATAGTGATCGTTTATCGATCAGGTCTATGAGTTTTATTGGTCTCTTATTCCGAGCAGTGGCTCGATCTATAAGTATCGATCTGTTGCGCTCACCTTGCTCTCCATTCCTAGCTCTCCTTTTATCTTTCCACACACATTGCATTGAATGCAAGGAAGATACACGAGCTGGAGACGAAGGCGTCCCGTACAAAATGGCTACTGCTTGGGTTTTCGTCTTGTTGCTAATGTTGTTGTTGAGCAGATTTACAGAAATTGAAGAATAATAATAATTAACATGAATAATATAAATGTTAATAATAATTACACTAATTCCATTAGTAGGCATACAGAAATTGAATTTTAATAATAATTATTATTATAAGATTAATAATATAAACACTAATAATAATTACACTAGTAATAATTCTGAGTAGGTATACTGAAATTGAATAATAATAATAATAATAATAATAATTATGAAATTAATACTATAAGCACTTATAACAATTTACACTAGTAATAATTCTAGTAGATATACTGAAATTGAATAATAATCACAATTACAATATTAATGATATAAACACTAATATTAATTAAAATTTCAATAATTCTATAAGTGCATATACAGATATTATATAATATTAATTATACTTATTATATCAATATTAATAATGATTACACTAGTAATAACTTTTAGATTAGCAGATCTAAAAAAATATTTTAAAAATCAGTCATAACATTAATAGTATATTTACTAATAATTATTGCTCTAGTAATAATTTCTGGATTGAGTAGATATACAGAAATTGAATAATAACCATAGCATCAATAATATAACTATATTAATAATTCTTAGTAATACTTATCTAAATTCAAAGTTAGATTTATAAATGAATCTACTAAAATGTTTTTTTAGGTTACTGTTGTTGTTGAGCAGATGAAATAAAATTGAATTCTACTACCAATGATAATAATAGTGATGGTGATGATGTGGGTGCTCTTGATGATGTTGAGGATGGTGTTAACAATACTCGTGGTGTTTTTATTCATTTGTTTGATGTCCTGTTTCTTTCTTGAAAACGAAATGCAAGATTTAAAACATGATTTGACAAAATTGATTATTCAGTCATCAAGCAAATTTGTGACTAATTATACAATATAAAAAAATCAAATACGAATGTCAAATCTCAAGTCTATAGGCCAAAAATTGACGGAGAAGTTTGGTAGGGAAATGTGTACACACACAGAGAGAGAGAGACAATTTCACTTTATGTATCGTCATAAATAAACGCAAAAACTTGCATAACTTTTAGCGCTGGACAACTGTTTCGATCTTTCGGATCTTATCAATGACACTCAATATTGCGACCATTCCAAATCCCAAGTAAAATTCAAACCTGCAGGTTACGTCGTGTGAAACAGGGGTATTCAGACATGGGAGAATTTTTTAAATCGGTTTTGGCCCGTAAATTGACCCGGTAAGGGGTAAAAGTTAAAAGATTTGACCTTTGTGCTCCGTATCAGACTAATCAGCCAATTTTGGGCTTAAACACGTGAAATTCTTTTACATATACCTGTGAAACGCTTTTAAATTGGCTTTGAGTCAGAAAAAAACAACTGCTAAGGGATACAAATTGGACTCAAAGTTGAAGAAACAAACTACTCTTGGGTCTAAACTTTGAAATTTGACATAAAAGTTATTAAGATATCAGGCAAACCTTTTAATCCGTTTTCGGATGGAAATTTAGCTGGTAAGGGATCAAAGGTTAAAGCATCCGAAGAACTTCGAAAAAAGATATACGCTTGGTGTAGATGACTATTTTTTAAAAAATCTTTTAGTTATTGTGCTAATGGTTTCGGTTTACTCATTAAATCATGGTTCAATATTATGTCAAGTGCGCGTATACGCAAATGGCCATCTATGTATCATCTGTCGACGCAGGTGTTAGTTTAGTTTTCTCGACTGAGACTTAAACATGGAAACAGTTTCGTTTTATACTCTATGGAATCACCTAATTAGAATTTTTAAATTGTATTCCATTGGTTTCCATAACTCTGTGGTGGGTGTCGATGAAAATAAATTCATGTTTTTTCTATCTTTTCTCTTCTCTTTGCCTGCCGGGCCACCGTTCGATTTTTCCAATATGAATTAATAGTGAATTATCCACCCTTTTTTGTTACGGCCAGTGTTCTTACTACATGCATTTGTGTGTGTTTGTTTGTGCATTCGTTCTCTTATTTATTTGTTTGTGTTTATCTAATTATATTGGTTTATGTTTTGTGTGGATTTGTGCTTGCAGGGTGTGCTGTCGTTCTGGCAGCTTTGTGTGTGTTTTTGCATGTTTGTAGTCAGGTGTGTGTGTATATTGTTCGTCATTGCAGTTATTTTAATTTTTTACTTCCATTCTATTTGTGTGTGGTGGGGGCATAAGTGTCTTCGCGTTTTGTTTTTTTTTGTGGTTGTATTAAATGGTAGTAGTTAGGTGTTGGCTAGTAGCTATTTTTGTTGAGTGTACATTTATTTAAGATCTCTTTTCTACGATTGGTTTAGCAGTTCTTTTCATAGGCTATTGCTAGTTTCACCTCCGCGCATATTTTACAGTATTTTGTACCCGGTTTGTATTTTGATGACCTTTTGTAAATTTCCCTATTTTATTATGGGGTTGACTTGCTTTCCTTTTACGCTCCATATTTATTTTGATAGTGTTGTTCTGTATCTATAGCTAGGATTGATTAGACTTGATCTATGGTCGTAGTATCTTGTTTTGAGAGGTCCTTATGTGGATCTTATGTATACCTTCTTTTTTACACCTTCTTGATAGGCTGTGGTCTTGTATACTATGCTTTTTACTTGGCATGATTCTTGTAGGGGGCATTCTGTTCTTTTACAATTGCATGGGGTTATTTGTGGATGTTTTTATTTCAGGATTATTTTGTTGCATTTGTTTATGGTGTTGTCCATATTGACTACGCACCTCTAATGGTATACTGGGTGTGTAGCTTAATCGTGTTTCTATGTAAGATTTTATGTAAGCTATTTTTACAGGGGAAGTGTTTGGAAAGTAGGTAGAAGAATTTTTGTTCTAGCTCGTTCTTTATTGTCATTTGTGTGGCAGGGTGAACCATATGATGTTTCTAGGTCTGTTGCGTCTAGTTCTGATGTTTTCTGATGTAAAATGTGAGTTAGTGTTGTTTATAGCCGTTGTATTGGAAAGCTTCGTATTGTTCTTTGTATTTATTAAATATGTTTATACTAGAAGAATTGGTTGAGAGTCTCGTTGAGATGCTGTTTGGTATATGTTTGAATACCATTTCTTGGTGGTTTGACCCTGTGTTTATGTAGGAGGGTATTAAGTTTGTTTTTTTGTATGATGACACTGTGTTAAGGCTTAGTGTGATGTCTAGGTAGTTCATTTTTCTTACGTTTGTTTCTACGACGATTTTGAAACCTAGTACTGCGAGGGCCGAGTCCAGTTTTTGCGGAGCTCATCTGCTTTTTTAGGGGTGGTATTCTCTTTTATTATCAGTTTGCCGTCTCTGTAAAGGCTGTGGTAGCTGGGGTCAATTATATTGTTCAGTTTTGTTAGAATTAGTATTCCTATTAGCTCTGATATTTCGGCCCCGATATATATATATATATATATATAAGTGTGTGTGTGTGTGTGAGAGTGATGCATGTGTGTGATAGAGTGAAAGAGAGGATAATAGGTTTTAAATATAAGAAATATATACAGTATCATAAAGACATAAAAATGTGAACGTAAACGGAAGGATTAGGATCAGTCTTAATCCACAACTATGATACTGAAATTTTGGCTAGCTTTGTTCCTAAATCTAGACAATTAATCTTCAGCTTTTTATTCACTATGACAGAATTCACTCCCATCAATGACGGTTTTATTAAACCTTATGTTGTTGTGTTTAAATTCTCACAAATGTGCAATATCTGCGCTAAGGGAAAATAGTGGGTTGCTTAGGGGAATATGGGCATGCGTTTCTCTTTTTTCTTTTTCTTTTTTTCTTCCAGCATAAGTAGATCACAGCATAATTGTAGGTACAGAAGTGTGATGTTGGCTTTTGGCCTAGAATGATGTTCAGAGAAGTACTGGCAATTGTTTGGCCCCTTACTTTCTTCCTCCCAAAGTGTAGGTCACGGAATAAAAATCTAGCGTGATATAGATCTTTTGAATCACAACCTATACTATGGTGTTCAGGAGAGTATTGGCTTCATTTGTCCTTTTTTTTTTTGCGTTCCAGCCTATATGTAGATCAAAGAATGAAAAATCTCGAATAATATAGACCTTTGCGACTACAGCCCATATTATAATGTTCAGGGGAGTATAGGCATTCGTTTGCCTATTTTTTTTCTCAAACAGCCTAAATGTAGGCCACAGAATGAAAAATCTCAAGTGTGGGTCAGCAGTCTGTTAATGATGTCCAGATGGGTTTTTATCCCTCCAAACTAGATACAAAGCAAGACGCGCGAAGTTGGTTTTCACTTTATTTCATTTTATTTGAATCAGAATTAAAATAAAACAACGGAAAAGGCAATAACAATGGCGGCGACAGCTTCAATGAAACGTTAAAAACAAAGGCCTCTTAATTAGAGAGAATAGAGGAGAGTAAGAGGTAGAAAAGTAAAGAGGGGACGAGTGATTTTTATTTAATTCATTAGCAATGTGATGTTGTGTCATCTGATGTCGCTAAAGTGGCCAACTATTATTAAAGCGACAAAAATTAAAGGAAAAGGAAGAGAGAAAGGAAGGAAGAAAAAAGAATAGATGGGGGTGGAGGGGTAACGAAAGGAATGAAGATGATTCAAAGAGGAGGAGGGGGGTAGCCAGGGACTAAAGAGGAGATGAAATAAGAAAAGAAAAAGTAGAAGAAATAGGAGGTAGGAGGAAATAAAACAGAAAATAAGGGATGCGAGATTTGGATTGGTGTTTTGGATTTACGGCATATCAAACTTTTCGATCATTTAATGCCGAGATAAATCATTTTTTTTATTCTTCAACACATTGTTTTGAAAGAAACATAAAAGATTAGCAAATACTAAAAGCTGGCCAAGGAGCTAAACAAGATCTGGAACATGAAGATAACGTTTATCATAGGAACCCTAGGAACTATCCCAAAACACCAGGAGAATAAACTGCAAGAAATCGGTTTTAAAAGAAAATGCACCTTTTATATACTACAGCACTCATGAAAACTGATGACATAATCAGAAAAATATTTGACCATGAAAATTGAACCCAACAAAATGGAAAGAGAACAGAAAAAGGATGAAAAATGATCGAGGGGAGGAGATTGCAGTCGCTGACTGCAAGAGATGCTGAAGTTCCAAAGGATATTGTCACTCTGCCTTCAAATGGCACTACCAGGTGTTGGCAGAATCTAGATGTTGATGATCCTGGATGTGAGGGCTGGATAGTTGGCCGAAAGCCCAAGAAGTAGCACAATACAGTCACTCACTGAGATGGAGCGGGTTCTGCTGGAGCATTACGAGGAGACTTGTTGTCACTCTGACTCCAGTGCAAACCACCGGTCACAAACAGCATGCAAGTGGTGTGAGTGACCAGTGTGACAATTCTTCATAATAATAGTTAATGATAATAAGGGGAAAAGTCCGAGGAAATGTTGCACCATACAGTCTTTGAGTGGTATAGCGCAGAGCCTGCTTGGAGCTGATGAGGAGATTTGGTGTCACTCTGATTCCAGTAAAAACTACTGGTTACTGGGTGTGAAAGCACTCAGTAATTGGTGTGAGATTTCTATAATAATAATAACTAGTAGTAGTAATAGTAGTATCCTCGTCATCATCATCATTATTTCTCAAACCAGTCACTCTAGGCATCTTCACTAAAACGAAAGTGACAACAAATCACCTCCGGAACCCCCGGAATGCCCTGCTCCAGTCCAGTCCAGTCAAAGACTTCATGACACTGCATCTTCTTGGGTTGTCCCCGTCCTGCATCCGGTCCTTACACCTGCTATTTAAATAGTCATGACTAGTGATTTCTATAGGCAGTGACAATAAGTTTCCTTTGGCACTCCAGCATCTTTGCAAGCTCTCTTCATCAAATATGTACATTTTATCTATATGTGTGTTTATGTGTGCGTGTGTGTGTGTTTTTTCTTTCTGTTTTCCTTTTCCTTTTCTCCATTACTTTCTTGATTTTAGTCTCCATGGTCGAATACCTTTCAGCTGACCTCATGAGTGCAGTGAGTGGTCTGTGGCGTGTTTCTTTTTCCATTTACATGACCGATGTCATTCAATTTCTTCCACTCCAAGACTTTTGGTATATCATTATCTATATATTAATACGTTAGTGCATAAGTGAGTCACAAGTAAGAATCGTCATCACAAACAGTAATCAGATAGGAATAAATTACCTCCCTTTAATGACTCTCTAATACGAGAATAGTTAATAGTATAGTATATATACCCCTAATCTCTTGTTAGTTCAAATATTTCTTTTTATTATTAATCATTAATCGTCCAATTTTATTTTCTAATTTTTCCTGACAAAGTACGAGGGTCGTTCCAAAATTAATGCCTCCCGTTTGGTCAAGTTATTTTTTACAAGAGTCGTTTCAAAATTAATACCACCTATTTTATAAAGTTATTTTTGACAAGGGTTGTTCCAAAAGTAATGCTACCTATTTCTTAAAGTTATTTTTATAAGGTTCGTTCCAAAATTAATACTAACTATTTTTAGATATATTTTTTGTAAAGTTGAAGAGTCTGGTAGACAGGGGCGGTAGCATCAAAACCAGCGACTTTTTGTGGTTCAAAATTCATTTCCCTACATAGTCACCATTATTTTCAATGCACTTTTGCCAGCAATGAAGAATGCAGCCCTTTCTTAATTCAGAGCCCGCTTTGTACCTCACATCTCTGTCGCCACTCTGAAATTGACGAATCCATCTCCTAACTCTGCAGACACCAACTGCATTGGCTTCTTAAACGTCCAACAGACACCGGTGAGTGTTGATGGATTCAATTTTTCTGCATGCAGACGAATCCCTCTTTCTGACGCACAGAGCGTTCCTTTCATAGAGACTCACGTCGCCAATATCTGTAACAGAGAGATTAAACTTTCAGGTGATGAAAGCATATGTTCAGTCATCATAACAACGCAATTTGCAATCCCCTCTGATCTATTCAGGCGGAATAAAAAATAGGAGGCATTACTTTTGGGACAACCCACATCGAAAATGATATAATCAGTACGCTATGACTCTACACTTATGCGCCCCGCCCCGCCGATGATGGTTTTAATTAATCAAAACGCTATAGTGTCAGCCTAACACAACTATATCCGTGTTCATTCTTTATTTTTTGAAATGATTAATTTTGTTACACAAACACACACACATGATGCACACTCAATATATATAATGTAAATTAAAAGAATGATTTTTAAATGCATATTGTAAATTGTCGGAATAACATCAATCTGTGTAGAGTGCTCAATATCAGTGATAGAGCGTGTATATTAGTTAAGTGTAGACACGGGGGTCAACAGCCTTCGGCGACTGTCAGTTTCTCGCTTGCGCGGTCATCAGGCCGAAAAAGATATACATATATATATATATAGGCAGAATATCATTATTCGGACGTATTTCATTCAAAAGAATTAAAATTTTTCTTTCTAATATTTTGAATTTAATTTTTTTTCTTGATTTCCTTTGGAAGAAAGCTTGGAAATTATATTAAGACACTCGATCCAGCAACTTAGTTTCTTGATAGAAAACAAAACAAAACAAAAAAAAATATTGAAAATAAAAAATAAAAATCTTTTTAATGAAATATGAAATATGTCTTACGGTCTATCATTAACATTTTGCCAATTTCTTTTGCCGAAAAACAGCCACAGATCATGATACTGTCACCACCAAACTTTACAGT
The DNA here is from genome assembly GCA_036873565.1 of Xipholeptos notoides. NCBI lineage: Eukaryota > Metazoa > Mollusca > Cephalopoda > Idiosepiidae > Xipholeptos > Xipholeptos notoides. Next base: position 470 of record JAYKTE010275389.1, on the reverse strand, counting down.
AGGCACCGTGTTCTGTGATAAGTAGGCTTCACCATCTTTCCTCCATACACGATTTCGGAAATTATGCCCAAACAACTCTATTTTAGTTTCATCTGTCCATAGTACCATTTTACAGTACAAATACTCTCCATCCTTATGATCTCTAACATGTTTTAGCCTAGCATCTCTGTGTCGTTTCAAGAGGTGCGGAGTCTTCTTTGGGGTCCGTGATTTCAGACTGTTCCCGTATAGTTCAGTACTTATTATACGCATGGATACTTTAAAAGATTATCAAAAAATTATGGCAGTTTGCTTAGAAAGAAAAAAAATTGGAAATTCTAAAAACCCAGCACAAAAGGAGCATCAAAGCAAGCCCGGAAATAAAGCTCTACAACAGTATTGAGCACTTTGGTGATTCATTACCACTTGTACCCGGCCGTAGTCAAACTACCAAGAGGTACTTTACTATTAATATATATATATATATATAT
>JAYKTE010275278.1:0-11606 GCA_036873565.1 Xipholeptos notoides | reverse complement strand
AACAGACAGACAGCACCTATCTAAGAACAGTTCCATACACATAAAGTAAAATACAACTGTGTGAAATTTCAAGAAAATTTGCCCTGCCGTTTTGGAGTCCATGGGGAACGGATTCACATGCAAACACTAAGTTCCATTTATATATTAATAAACATTTTGTTTTTGTACATCACCACAGCATAATCTTTATATGTGTTGTTGTTGTACTGTTTGCAGTTGCTTGTAATATTACCATCTGTGAATTTTTAATTATAGAAATTAATTATTTTATGTCAAGAATTAGTCTAGAATAAACTTAGTTTTAAAAATGTTTATTTTTTGAAATTTTTCTTTTTTTTTAAGTAACTTGAGTGAATTAACGTATATTTAAAAAAAAAAAATCAATTGCAGTGTATATAATCCTGAATATTTTTGCTTTATAATCATTATTAGTAAATAAATTTGATAATTATTCTATGTGATTACTGATAAGATATGCAAATACATAACTTATGCAAGCAAATGAATCCACTGTTAATGTTGGTTTAGTATGATTAGACTGTGTTAACATTGAGTAGTGGATATACATACAATGTCATTTAAGCTTGTAGCATAGCAAGTTTGATAAGATAAATGTTAGATGCTGCCCCCTCTCTCTCTCTCTCTCTCTCTCTCTGTCAGTAACTTTTACTAAGTACCTTGACTAAAGCATCTTGTGGTTATTAGATTGGGTGACCTCTTGGTCACAAAGAAATGTGACTTTTTAGATTGGGTGACCTCTTGGTCACAAAGAAATGTGACTTTTTTCTTGAAGTTTTGTTGTTGCTGCCATCTTGCAGAGCAGTTGTGAGGAGGGTCAACACATTGACAACAAAACACTTACTTTCTTTAAAACATTCATCGTTTATTTGTTTGATTAGAGTCCACCCCAGAGTTATATACTTTTAGACATTATATTTTGGTTTAGGCCACCCGGTCCTAGGTCAAGAACTCTCTGTTACTTAGTTTTATTCTTTTTCTCTCAATTGTTCATTTGACAGCCAAAACTCAAATCTCAAACTGTCCATGCAAGCTATATTTTCTGACTTTCATACTTTTGATCAGATTTTTGAAAATATTAATTCAACTGTCTATGCTCATACCATGTCCAAGCTCTAACGCGCTAAACTATTTCAGGCCTTCCATAATTATTAAAGTTTGATTCTAATTGGAATATTTTTTTTATGTATTAAAAAGTTATATTAAACTAACGAGCTCAAGATTGAAGTAAGTATTTAAATTATTTGGGCTCTTGTTCTCATCTCCATTCTTATTATCAGGACATTTTGGCCAATGGGCTCTTGGATCTTCTTTGGGTGACTCTTGTCAATCTTAAAAACTTTCACGTTGAACTCAGTGTCTCTCATGTAGTGTTAAGCCAAGTTTTATGTTCAATTCATGAGATTCGATTTTTGTTATTCTGTAAGCTACAAGTAGGTCTACAAGGCTTAGCTCATTAGTTATAAGGATTGGTTTATAAAACATGTAAGCAACAATCATCAATAGGTCACAAGTTCAATTTTGACTGCAGGTGAAAGTAATAAAGAATGCTCAACACGAATGAAAACTATCAAGGAATTCATGTAAATGATATATTCAATATAAGCTGTTGATTTCTAGAAAAAACGAAATTTCTTATACCCATTTTGTAACTATCATTTACAGAGAATGACCATTGTGTCAAATTTTAATTCACTTATTTAGGAATAGTTATCTAAAATAAAAATGTGGACACACACATACAAACTCGTGAACCACTTTACATTTCTCAGTATGATGAATAAAAATGCCACTTTCATTTTGAAGTTCTCACAATGTCAGGAATGATAGAGTGAAGCATTTTATTCTTGTAAAATGAGCCATTTTGGGAGGAAGGATTCGTCACATTAGCATTTAACATTTAGAGGACCCTGGGAGTTGTCGATCATGTTTAGTTGTTTCTACCTAAAAAAGAGATCCTTTTCGACAAAAATGATAACAAAATCATTATCCTATCCTTTCCACTGTCATTACCTAAGTGAGAAAGGAAGAAAGCAAAAGTCAGATAAAAGCAAATGTGACATTAAACTAGAGAAGGAATCTGACTAAACTTTATTTTATTATTTCTAAAGAGATGGGTGTTGACACTTTTGAGATTTTGTTGATATTTATCAGTCTTTGTTAGATCATTTGGCTTGGTTTAGGTATAAGCTTGAGCATGTTATTGGATTGTATAAATTGTATTGTTATATTAAAAACATTGCTTTCTCCGAATTTTTAAAAAGACAGCTGATAATTAGTATTAAATCATTTGAACATTTCTTCTCATTTTATTATTGTATAAACTTTATATAGTGTATGTAATAATGAAACGAGAACAAATAATGAATCTGAATGATCTAGATGTTTGTATGTGTGTGTGTGTGTGTGTTACATGAATTAAATTGTTAGCTTTCTGTATGTATACATATATTTCAGGAGAAAGTGTGGGAGAGGAGGGAGAAGACATGAAATAAAGGAGGTGGTTGCTCTCGAAACCAAGAGGACAGCCACGAAAAATAGAGAGAGAGAAAAATTGATATTTATAGAATATATTACACACACATCTATCTATCTATGCGTCTGTCTGTCTGTCTGTCTGTCTGTCTGTCTGTCTGTAGAGAAAGTTTTCCTGTATTTTTAGATAAATAAAATAAAATATCAGTGATAGAACGTGTGTAGTATATAAGCATGGACATAGAGTCAATGGTCTTTGGTGACTGTCAGTTTCTCATCTGTGTGGTTGTCAGACCAAAAGATTGACACGTTGTTTACATTCGTTTGTGTATAGTGTGCTATATAAATATATATATATATATATATATATATATATAAATTAATGTAAACAATGCTGCAATCTTTTGGTCTGATGACCACGCAGGCAAGAAACTAACAGTCACCAAAAGCTGTTAACTCCATGTCTACGCTTATCTATTATCATTTATATATAATATAATTTTTTAGATGTTAGTAGAAATAAAATGGTCCAGACAGGAATAGAAGAAGAAATGGTTTATTGGAGACACAGACAAATGCTACTGATCTCTAAGAGAGAAAGTTACAAAGTGAGAGCGTTCTTTTCGTGTTATTGCCCTCTAGGGGCCAGCTCTGGATTCAGGGGGAGATAATCAGAATCCGGGGACGAATAAGGAGGTTGGAAGTTAACAGTTCTTGTTTTAGTTCTTGTCACAATATTTATACTGTACTCTTTATATTTATCTTTAGGTGTCAGTTAGCCAATGGACATTTGGAAACTTTGAATTTATAAGAAGTTTTTTTAATTAACTATGTCATTTTCTTAAATCAAATTAGCAGTTAAAGAGTTTACAAAGTTGTCATTCTGAAGACATTTTCCTAATTTAACTTTTAATTATTTTAAATTGTAATTGATGTAATTAAAAAAAGAAATTAGATTATTATTGTACAAGTTGTAACTTGAATAACTTCTGTAGTAGATGTAATTTTGAATGTAAATTATTCACCATCTAAACCAGATGATTGGGTTAAAAATTGTTGTCAAGCAGATAGTCTTATGTAAAAGACATGAACTTGTGCAACAACCCAATATTCATACTTTTTGTATTTACTTGGGAATTCTTTGAGATGAGGCTTCTTAATCTATGTATTAATTTATTTGCAGACTGTTGTCCCCATCTTTCATAGTTGTTTCACCATGTTTCAGCCATTACAGAAATAATTGGATTTATAAGACCGTAAAATCCAACCATGATCACCTGTGGTGCAGCAGGTAGAGACATTGAGTCTCTACAGTCCAGGTGAGCATTGTCTGAAGGTAGCAGTTTCAGTTCCTACCCAAGCAGGTCAGAGGTTTAGTTGGTCAAAATGTGGCGCAACAGATAACTATGGAAGCTGGTGGTGGGGATACGGTTACAAGACTCAGTTCTTATCCTGGGTTGTGGTTAATCACCTGACTAAAACCAGAGGATAAGTTGGCCATAATATGGTGAAACAACAACTATGAAAGATGAGGACAACAATCTACTAATACATTAATATATAAATACATAAATTCATACTTTTTGATTCAATGATTTTCTTTAACATTTAGAATTTTGGATTCAGTGATTTCTTTTTTTTCTTCTTCTTTCTTTTACATTTAAAAAAAAATGTTTTATGGTTTGCCATCAATTTGAATTATTATTACAAATAATTTGACTGATGGCCTTACACAAAATTCAAAATTTATCTTTTTTTGATATAAAAATCTGTAGCCAATTTGATTTGTTTGACACCCTCCAAAACAAACAAAAAACACTTTTTCATTTCAAAAACAAAATCATATGATCTGCAATAGAATTTTTCTTTAGGTTTCTATAAATAAAATTAGTTTTATTCACTTTATCATGTTTAATAGATATTTCTCTTGAAATATCAATTGGTCATTTAATTAGACATGATTTGTTGATTGGGTAATTTTGAACTAAGATATCGGTTGCTCTGAAAAGGGAATACTCATGCTATAAAAAAGAAAAAATGATTTTTTTATCTTCACCATATCCTTTTAGGGTCTACCATTTATATGTCACTCTCTAGTGAAATAATGATAATAAAAACACACATTTTCTTTTGTTTATAGTGTCTAGTTTCCTAATTAAGCTTTATATTATATCTTCAAATTGTTGTAATTATAGGTCAAGGTTTTGACTCTTGTGTTATGTAAAGACATAGCATTCATTCTTGCAAATTGTTGTTATGAGGGTAACACCCTATTTATCAAACTAGGGACATACCTGGGGTTTGCTTGAACTCTAATTAAAAAAATAATTATATTAACAGATAAAGAAAAACAAGTCTAATCTGCTTAGTTTAAGCATATATTTAAGTTATAAGATGTAGATATTATGCCACCACTTAAAATTTTTCTTTAATTTTGGTTAAAATGCTCTTTATCATTGCATGAGAATAGAAATTAGGATTTTCCAAATTCTTTTTAACTATTAGAAAATTAACTGTTTTTATTTTTTGTTTTTTATACATTTGAAACACATTTTATTTTTTATTTTATTCTGTTTATGTAGGCATATTACTGAGCCTGTTATTAATTTTTTAAATTTTGTTTTTGGTAATATTTAAATTTACTTAACATCTGATTTTTTTATCAGAGCTAACAACTTTGCATTAAAATATGCAGAAAATTTATTTTTCTTAATATAGTTTTATATATTAAGTTTACAATAGATATAGTTTTATTTCTAAATTTTTGTTAAGCTTTATCAATTGTGTGATATTTGATAGTATTTTATCTAAAAACTTATATACAAATGATTTTCCTTTTTTTTCCTTTTGATTTTAGATATTTTTTTAATTATAATTTCAAAATTTGAAAAGTGTTTATATTGTGAATATTTTTTTCTAATTCAGTGTTTTCCTTGTTTGACTACTTGTACTTATGCTTGTATGTTAAATTAACTCATTATTAATAAATAATTAGCTCATAGTGTATAATGTCATGAAATTGTCCAAGTAACTGATATAGTTTGGAAGCAAATATTATCATCTATAGATTTTGGGGTATAGTAATTATTTCACTCTTCCCTTACAACAAAAATATAAAAATAAGAATTTAGCCCATTTTTATTTCAAAGACAATCTCCCATTTTCTTTGTTGTATTTAATTGGTTATAAAATATCTACTGTGATCCCTCATTAAAAGTTTGGAAAAAAGCAGCTGATATTAGCATGTAAAATTTCATCAAAGATTAATAATTTGTAGTATATAAGTTACCTATATGATTGTGGCTTTATTTTAAAACCATTTTTGTAGATCAGTGATTTCCTTTGAATCTAAATGATTAAAACTTTAAAATTGTCTAATCACTCTATAAATATTTTTGCATAAGTTAAATCAATATTTGATAAAATATACGGATGAATTTTATAATACTTAAACGCTAAAAGGATAATAATACATATTTTAGACAATTATGTAGAATTGCAAATCTCTCAGTTTGTTGATATAAAACTTATGAGAAATAGATTTTAGATATAAAATCAGTTAAATAAGATAGAACAAAAATAATAGTTAATTTAAATTTATGAAATTCTGTTTTTTTAAATCTATAAATCTGAAATTTTGGCAATTCTCTAAATAAAAGGAATCTAAATGTTTTTTTAAATAAATTTTTCCATTGCCCTTTTTAAAATTTTTAGATAAGAACTGAAAACCAAAATTAAATCTTTTTTGGTAGTTACATTTTTTCATTTTGAAAATGTTATTCAGATTATTTAAAGTATTGAATTGATCACTTGAAATCTTTTTGTATAAAATTCGTTTTTTTACCCATTAATTGTATCTATTCACTGAGTTATTTTAATATGACTCATCACAGCACATAAATGTCATCACTTAATTTGTCAGAAACCTTTGAAATACATTTTATAAGCCTAAGTCAGGTGAATAGTAGAGGACCTTGGCTTCAAACATTTCTTATCCCCCACCCCCATACAACTATTTTTATTATATTCACTCTGACTTTTTCCTAGTCTATTCACATATTGAAAAGAAGCAGTTATCATAATTCCAATTTACTTTTTAATGTTTGTACTTCACTCCTATCAACTAATCTAATTTAAAAAAAAATGTCTTCTGTATTATTGAATTGTTTTATTTATCAATCTTTCACTTTTCTAGTTTATTCCCTTCTTAGTCAATAGCTTCCCAGAATAATTCAAAAGTACAAATTATTTTATATCAGTTTAAAAAAAAAAAATTTCTTTCTTTTAAGGTTGTTGCTTCATGCTAGAAAAAGCTATAGTACTTAGAAATGCTTTCCTGATTTTCCTCAACTTTATTTTGCCCTAAATACCACACATCATATTCTTGATAGCACCATTATTTCTTGAAAAAAAATAACCAAAGCCACATGCATCCCTGCAAATAATTATCTAAAAGAAAATGGAAATTTTTTAGTAGGTTTAACCAACTTCCCTAAAGGCATAAAAAATACCAGCATTGTTACTGTTATTTTACGAAACTATAATAATTCTGAAAGATAATAAACATATAAACAAAAAACTGCATGCTGGGAGAAGGTTGAAGGATATATTGTCCAAAATGTGAATGTACCAATAAAGATGAGAATAACAGTCCAAATAATTTAAATGATGGTAAAAAATATCTAGTTTTTCAATTAATGGAGATGTTATGAATGTATCAAAATTTAAAATAAAAATGTATTTTTGTCTTTACAATCATTAAATCTGTTATTTGCAAAATTGGGCTTAATCTATTCAAATTGTAAGATTTAACTGGAGATATTTTGTATTCTATTTTTTCATAACTTCTAAAAGAATTTTCTCATGAAATATTTTCATTTCTTTTATTAATAGCAACTTGTAAAAATAAATCAAATTGTGAAATTATTTACATTTATTAGTTTTGTCCAATATATTTGAAAATCATCTGACACTGGGGAAATCTAGGTAGTTCAACATAAAACAAAATCTGGGGAAATATTTTTTTTAAATAATTCCAATGGACTATTTATTTTAGATTTTCCCTATTTTATTTTAGATACAGTATTTTGAATATATAATATTGGAAATTTTTCTATAATAGTTTTTTTAAAATCTTTTTCGCAATAAAAGTATGTGTGCACTTTATTTACTGTATCCTGTCATCCAAGCTTTGACTTTCTTATATTACTCATTTGTTCACTTTTGATAAAATGATAAGCAAGCAGAGTTTAGATTGAATTTTGATTCTTTTGTGTCTGATCTGGATGCAAATGGGCTTGTTATTCCAATTATTGCTCACCATTTTATTACCATTGCTATCATTTTTCTTGTCTCAGGAGGATGGGGCAGAGATACTTTGTCATTAAGGAAGTGGAAATAGTTTTCAATCAATAATACTGCTACAAGAAAAGAAATTTATAGGCTAAGGGCATTTATAAAAAAGTTGAGCAAGATAGCCGCTTCTTTCTAGGAGGCATTTCTTATGACACATCAGTATTATTCCCTTCATGGGATGCCAATTACCCTTTTAATTGTTTTATTAATTACAGTTATTATTGCATTGTAATTGATACTAATAAAACAAAAGTAGCTCAAAAGTAGCTGTATTTTATCTTCAATTTAGAAACTTTTAAAATCAAAACAACCCCAGTTCTTTACAATATTTTCCAAACTCATTTTGACCCACTGAAAAGTGAAAGACAACTAAACTACTAAGACAGATCTTTACAAAAAACAAACAAACAAAAAACCCCAACACCTTGAGCTTAAATGACCTTACAGCTGTTTATAGGCCAGTGAACTGACCAATCAATTAATCAATCAATCAAAACTTTTATTTATATTTGGTGTGTATATATATTTATATTTTTTACTACAAGTATGAACATTGAATATTGTGTTGATAATCATTTTCCATTGATTTTTTTTTTTTCTAAGGTGGATTTAAAAATATATACTTATTTCATTTACCAATGTTCTATCAACATACGATTATGGTTTAATGTTTTTTCAATTTTTGTGTTTTTAAATTGTCTGCCCATACTTAATATATACAATTTATCATTAATTTTCTGAAATATTCTCAAAATATTAAGTATGTAGAATTAGTAGCCACTGTAAGGATTTGTCATTCAATTTTTGATTTGTTAAAAAGTAAAATAGAAAAATTAAATTAAAATAATATAAAACTCTTTTAAAATAATAATTGACAAAGCTGTATTATTTATTGTTTTTCTGGTAATTTTTATTTATTTTTTTTGTTTCATAACATCTTTTTATATTCATATTTTCAGGGAGTGGTGTCAGTACTGGAAAAATCCTCCAACGATTTCCTGAAGTTGACTGGGAAGACTGTCCATATACACAGGGTGTAGAATGGGTAAGATTTTGTATTTATGTATCATTTGGGACCATTGTTTTTTTTTAAAATTTATTTGAGATAAAATCAACTAAAATTTTACCAATAATATTTAACTTTTTGTACTTTTTAATCTGATAAATCTTCTAGGTAGATTCCAATCATCATCAATAATTTTCATTGGATTTACTATTTTCATAAAGTTTTTTAAGTATAGAGAATTAGTTTGAATTTTTTTTTTTTTACATTTATTATTCAACATTCAAAACCCTAGTAAAATATATTCAACACTCAAAGGGAAAGGATAAAGAATCAGTTTTTTAAAATGTTTAATCTCCTATAATCTTATATTAATAAAACTCAAAAGATATATGCCCAAAAACCAGTTCTTTCAACTACTTCACGATCCAGTTTATTTTTTAAAGTCAAATTCTCAAAAGAAGTCCTGTTTTTAATAAAGAAAAAAAAATGTTTATTTTTTCTTTTCTTCAACTTTTGTTTACTATTATTTTGATTATTCAAACTTTATTTTCCTCTCCATTGTTGTATTCACTACATTTTAGCTGATGTTCACTTGGGAACCCTCATACTTAGTCGGTATTTTTGACATAACATATCTATCGTATGGACCTGTGATTATACATTATTACAAGCAACTATACAAGTTATCCAAAAACAAACATTAACACCAAATGGAAGGCTTAAGTAGTAACTTTAACGAATTCAAAAAGAAAATGGATTGTCGATACTCTTCATTGAAATAATTACCCATAAAGTATAATATCTGCTCTGAACAATACAGATAAAAAAAATCCTACTTAAAATTGTGTTCACCATGCGTCATGTGTTTTAATGAAAAAAACTGAAAAATATGTGGTTTATATATCAGGACAATATTGAGATAACTCCACTCTTTGGTCCTTGTCAAACTAACAATAAAAAACAAAGACACACTCATATCTTTATGTAAAATTGGTCTCTTGGGTGGTCATAAGCCTAAAGATGTGAATAGAATGATTGTGGAGGATGGTAAAAATTTTTGAAGAGTGTGTTGAGTCAATTTGACATGTAGAGCTGACCAGATTCACCAGTTTCTGCCACTGCTGGCAGTTCTTGGCCAGCCCATCGGTTTCTTCCACAGTAATGTTGTATTGTAGGATTTGATACAGGTTTTGATCATATAACAGTTATTAATACAAATAAAAGATTCAGCATAAACTTTTTTTTTTTTAAACTATGTATTCACTTGTCTTTTTAGTTATAAATAGAATAACAAAATGCATAATTCTTTAGGTTTTTAAAGCTATCCTCCAAATCTGTAGTCTATTGGTTTGGTACATCACCATATCCACAATTTCTTGTCCAGGTCTTGTTAGTTAATGTTGCTTTAAACCATTATTTTGTCTAGTTAGCTAGTGTTGCTTTCAACCATCTTAGACCTAGCCATGATACTGAACTAGTAGAAATCAGTTGAGTTTAGTGCAAGTAAAGATTGTGCAACTTTTATCTAAATCTTAATTCCTCATCAAGCAAGTATGCTTATTGAGAATGATTATGCTTATGATCTATCTGGCAGGCATGATAAAAAAAATCTATTTGCATTTCAAAAAAGCTTATTTCGACAACCATTATCAAATATCTCCAGCCTAGTTCTTTTTTTTAGAATGAGGAAAAGAAGAAGGTTGCTGCTAAGAGATAGATACCTGGATCCCAGGATTCATCTAGTTATTAGCTTCTAGCCTTGACAAACCAGAAACAGGATGGTTACATTCAATAGTTAGGTCAGCAGCTGGTAATCTTTGCTTGTTGAATGCTAGCACATGTGATCTGTCTGTCAGTCCCTCCCTAAGTCCTCCATAAGCTATCTAGGTAGCTGTCAGCAATTTTTTTTCCCCTCAATCTCATGTTAAGTTTTAACTTCTTAATCTAAAGTACTGGAAAACTTTGTTGTTACTCGTATACAGGGCATACATCTAGTACTTCAATTGATCTATTTGCTTGAGGATGCACTTGAATTTTTTAGTTCTACTTTTGGATTATAATTTAAGGGTTGTTTTTAAGAAGCATTCTGTTTTTTTAATATTACTTTATATCAATCAGCTATCATCTAACTTCACTTAAACTTTGTTGTGTTTTTGAGGTTCATCAATAGATTTAACTGTCTACTATATGTAGTGATTTTAATGTGATTATTTTCTCCTGATTCCATTATACATCATATAAATTAAATAGATGTATTGGTGTATGTATGTATGGATTTTGCTACTAGTAATTTATTAGCATCTTAGGTTAAATATGCATTTTGGCAGAATAGTTAGGCCCAAAGAAATTGCCATTTTTGGACTCTTCCCACAATATTGAAACTTCTGCTAAATCATAAAATTTAATGGATTTAGTTCATAATAAAGAGGAATGATAAACAAAATTACGTGTAAAAATCATTTGTTTAAAGATTCTTTTTAGTAAAAAAAAAGAAGTTAAAAGTGAAAATTTCTCCTCACAAAATTAAATTTAATACTATATATATATATATATAGTTAAACAGGTTATTAGTGGTTAGGAAATTATATAAAGATTTGAAAATACACCACAGAAGGGCCATAATTGGATTGTTAAAAAGAGAGGGAAAATGGAATAAAAACTAAAAACGCAATGACCGATATTTCATTTAAAGGTGCTAGAGACTATTTACATTAAGTCCCACAGACCGTCTCTGTGTAAACAGAAGGACTGT
>JAYKTE010275167.1:0-11607 GCA_036873565.1 Xipholeptos notoides | reverse complement strand
GAATAAACCAAAAAAAATAGATAAGTATATATATATATATATATATATGTATATGTGTGTGTGTGTGTGTATGTATGTGTGTGTAGATTGATAGCGTGTGAGTATATATAATATAAACACATATATATATATATATATATATATATATATGTATATGTGTGTGTGTGTGTGTATGTAGGTGTGTGTAGATGGGTAGCGGGTGAGTACATATAATATAAACACATATATATATATATAGATATATATATCTATGTGTGTGTGTGTCCCATAATCTATTTTGTGGCAACATATTGATTGCTCCTTGTCTGTTCAGGATAGTAAATCTACTCATGTTGGATAGTGAAAGTCAACTAATAGGCAATAGGATGTATGTCTCTGAGCTGAAAACACTCCTCCTTGGCCAAGAACAAATCTCTTATTATCATGAAAACTACTTCTGGGATTTCATATTTTATATTCATTATAGAAGATTATTAAGGAAAATCCTTTGCTAAAACACTGAAACTATTATATATCTATTTTTAGATACATCTATATGTATATGCATGTATGGATGTACATATATTTATATATATTTGCATGTATGTGTACATGTATGTACATATATTTATGTGTGTATGCATGTGTTTGTGAGTGTATATATATATTTTTTTTTTGTCGATGTGTGTACATATATATGATGGACTCTTCTATTGATTTCATTATATGTCATCAATATGGCTGTCAGACTGCCATGCAAAGATTTGTTTTCAGTGGTGAAGACTTGTGTAGCACCATCCACACTTCTTGGAAGTGTTGATAACACACAGTAGGTCCAAAGATTTGCCCCAGACTACATGAACAACAGACTTCAGGTCTTTACTTAAGAGTTTTTCCTTTTCCTAGATACCAGTCTTAACAAAGATCTACTCCATGTGTCTGGAAATGCTCTTAGCTCTGTTCTGTCTAGGAACATGATAATTATCAAAAATTGATAATCAAAAAACTCAGATTTTAGAAAGAAGAGCCTGGCTATGATTAGGAGTAAAACTGTGAAAATTGCTATAATGAATAACTGTTTCATAGGCCAGTTATTATAGTATTTGTTTCACACCACATGGTCTGTACATTTGAATCCCGCTTGAGGTTTGAAATGTTAACAAAATTGCATGTCACAAATGAGATTCAATAAGATCGAAACGTTTTTTAAAAGATTTAGTGTTTAATCATAACATGATAATCATATTTAAATCCATATATATTTCTTGCCATACCTAAGATGTTCTGAGTTTTACAGGTTACACCCAGCTATTCTTCTAGTGTATATATATATATAATGTAATTTTCAATAAATATTAAATATTAAATCTCTGGCTGAGTGAGACAAAGAAACTGATAAAAAGAAAACATAGGTTGCAAATAATTAGTTAATAATTAAGGAATAAATACAAAATATAAAAAATGTATACCATGCAAACAAGATTATGTTGCTGTGGTTACATGAAAACAAAATATTAACATCTCACATTTGAGAAAGGGCTGAGGAATGACTAGGAATATTATCTTTCATATATTTTATTTCTTCTTATTACCAAGAGTCTGTACATCTTATTTTTCATTATTTAATATGTTTATAATTTGTGTTTAATTTTTATTTAGTTTTTTAATTATTCAAATCATTTGCAGATCGATTATTTTTTTTTATCTATTATTTTTATCTCACCAACTGAAGATTTAATATTATACAAATACATATATTTTTAATTCAATTTTTTCTTGCTTTCTAACAAGATATTTAGTCACTGGGTTGAGTTTTTTTATACAATTACCAAGCTTTTTTTCTTAATATCTTTAATTTAATTTTTTCTTGCTTTCTAACAATCCATAAGGATGGTGAAAGAAGACCGAAAACATTTAAAAAGAACCTTGGAAAAAAAAATCTCTAATTGAACTATAAATCCCTATTCATAAATCCAGAGAGAAAGAGGAAGAATCTATATATTTTCTATATAGGAGTACATGAATGTATTGTTACTATGATTATTATTTACAATAAATTATTTCGTTTTGGATTTTTGTTTTAAAGAAAATTGTTATTTTGAACGTTGAATGTTAAATTTGCTTATGACAGGCAAACAAATAAACATAATATTTTGCATTAATATGCATGCAAATATATATAGGATAGGTTTTAGAGATTACCACAATGTGGATAACGTAAGAAATAAAATAACTAGGTTCTTGGTATTATTTGGGAAATAAGTTTGTTTTTAGAGGCCACCAAACCGGGGCATGAAACATGGAATATTTTAACATAGTTTTTTTTTTTTTTTAAATTGATCTTACTATTCAGAGATAAAATCCTTTTAAGAAGGTTTTGTGAACAAATGCTATTTTTTTTAAGCATTCTCAATTGTTGGTTATTTTTTTGTAAGTATATATATATATATGTATATATATATATGTATATATATATATATATATATTAAAATTGATTGCTATATTTATTGGTAAAGTGTTCAATATGAAATACTAATATACAAAGTGAAACCATCATATATTTAAATTGAAATATTAAAAAGCCAACAAAACAAGGGTATAAATTGATTAAACCTAATCTAACTATATCTGTGTTCTGTTGTTTTTTCAAATATTCATAATTTTTTACACATTGTCAGATTGTATTTTCCATTTCTTATATATAATAAAATAAATACAAAGCTAAGATTGAACTATAAATCCCTATTAATACATACAGTTATAGTTCCATTTTAGCTTTGATTTGATTTGTCTTTTAGGAACAAAAAGAATATGAAAGACAAAATATTCTAATCTAACAAAAAAAGATGTATTAAAATAGTTCCTGGTTCCTTAATTTAATTATTAATTAATTAATTAATTAATTAAATGGTTAACGGTTCCTACCATCAAATGACTATAAATACTGTTTGATAGCCATTATGCAAAAATAACCAAATCAATATTATTTAGATTATTCAGGTTGCTTTTATCATGTTTATCATTATATTCACACTTTAACCTTTGACCTTTATGAGAGAAGACTGGTACTTTAAATGATCTAAATAACATCAATTATCAATCCTCGTCTCACAAATTCTGAAAAGTAAAAATAACCTTACCTAATCATCTCTGTTCCATTCTTCCTCATATAAGCTTTTCAACAGCTGTGGTCCAGGAAATATTGTACAGCAGCAAGCAGGATAAAATACAGAGATATAAAGAAACAACAAAAAATAATTGATGTTTATTATTATTATCATTATTATTATTATTATTAATATTATTATTATTATCATTATTATTGTTGTTGTTATTTCTTAATTATTTTACTTGTTTGGTGTATTTGAGAACCAATCAACTCCAGTGTAAAGTTTACATTACTTACCTGTACATTTTCTTCGACAATTAAAGACCCTGATGCTTTATTGAATTCTCATTGGTGAAACAACCATTCAACAACACTGCATCAAACACTTCCTTTAAGGCACCAGAGTTACAATAAATAAAATCATAAAATAAACCAAAAGATACAGTGTGAGACAAAATGATCTAACAAATGCATATGTTTATTAAAACAAATTAGAATAAATAATGACTAAAGTGTTTTTATTTTCCAAATGTACAAATGATGCCATTTTGTTTTATATGTACATTTTTATTTTTACATTACATTGTACATTTTAGGAAGGCCCCAAAATGGTGCACATTCTCTCCTGATAATCCCCAAGACTTAAATATTTATTCATTTGCACTCTTACACTACATATAAAACAAGATGTCATCATAGGTACATTTGGGAAATAAAAAAACTTACATCCTAGTTTATCCTAATTTACTTTTTAGTTAACATGCAAATGTGTCAGTTCATTTTCGGCCTTCTTTTAGTATTATTCAAACTTTAGAATCTCTGTGCTGAACTTAGAATCATTCTTGGAACTACTAACCAAACCCTTTATCTAACCCAAGGGTATAGACTGCCAATCAATGTCGAATATTCGTAGCTATTTCCGCCTATATTCTTGCGATGAATGTCACTTAGGGCTTCTATTTTTTTCAACTGGCAGGCAGGCTTTAGGACAGCTGTTGCAGACTCTTCTCACAAATTTAGACAAGCAATATTCTTTTTATAACTGCCTCACTTTACAAACACTGAAATACAAATGCTTAAGAAAAAAAACCTGTTGAGTTTTCTTAATCAAATCTTGTTATTTCAGGATCAAATAGAAACAATATTTCATGTGTTGTATATTCTAGGCATCCTTCGGCCCCAGGTTAGTAATCCCACCACTCAGCAAGAGTGGGTGTGATTATTGTGAAAGTTACATGTGAGTTTCTCTTTCGCTTTTCTTTTGATCAGCTATAATGGTTTGAGATATTTTTGGAGGAGCTCTTATTTAAACAAGCTTGTTGTTTTTCATAATCCTTGAGATTAAGATTGGATATCAAACATTTTGCAAGCATTATTTGGACTATTTCCTTTGTCCTTATTATTCTCTGTCTCACTGTTAGTTTTATGGTAGTTTAGTCAGAATGTTGAAATGTAAAAAAGTTAAATTTTTAGTTAAGTTTACAAGACAAGGTCTTCAGTTTTTCCTACTTGTTTTTCTCAGCTTTGCCTATCTTGCAGAATTCTTGTGAAATGAATTTATATTTGTTGAATGGTTTTAGGCTTGAAAATAAATTGTCTCATTAGATAGTTCTATCAACAGATTGAGTTTGTAAAAACTTTTATTTGTTGGGTTAGAACTAGCTTTTTAAAAGAATATTTTGACTTTAAAAAAGAGAAGAAAACAAAAGATGCCTGTTTAATTTTTTTTTGTAAACTTTTATCTTTACTTAACCATTTTTCTGAAAATATAGGAAATTTTAAAAATTCTATTCATTTTTTTGTAAATTCTAAATTTCATAAATCATTTTTAGAATTACTTTTTAAAACTGTTAACACATAAAGAATTAGAAAACAACAAAACAAAATAAAACTTGTTTATTCAATTTAATCAGATTTCTACTTTCATTTTCAATACTATTTTCACAAAGTTCCAGGTGATGTGGTATTCTTAAGCCTCTTTTAGGTATTACTTGAACTTGGAAACATTCTTGGAATGACAATTCAATCGTGAATTTAACACTTAATTAAATCTACAAGGATAAACTGTTCACATTCTATAAGCTACAAAAATCAGGTATTCTTTAGCTATTTTTGCCTGTAGTCAAGATTAAATCTATTACTCCCAGATGATTGTCATTTAGAGTTTATATAAAACAACTACTTGGACCACTACAACTACCTCATTTGAGTATGAATTTTTAGATCTTTGAACGTTTTTTTTCAAGCTCAAAGAAACTACGACTTATTTCTATGGAATTATTACTTAACTAGCAGCATAGCCTGGTGTTGCCAGCACAACTCAGAAAATTTTTATATGGCAAAAAATATATATATTTAAATCAAATTATAACATTATGATTAAATGCAAAATCTTGCATAACTAATAATATAGTGCTTGACAGCTGTTTCAATCATTTAAATACAATTAGTGACATGCAATGTTATTACCATTTCAAACCCTAAATGGGATTCAAACAGACAGTTGTGTGAAAGAAATGCTCTAACAATTGGCCCAGACTACAGTTATGTCTTCATAATCACAATTTTCATGGTTTTACTCTTAATCGTAGTGTCTCTTTTTCTTCTAGAAGCAGACTTTTTCAATTATCGATTTTCAATACTTATCAAGGGTAATCTGAAACAACACTTATGTAAGAAATCTCACAAATAAATAAAGTACAACTGTATGAATTTTCAAGAAAATCTGCCCAGCCATTTTGGAGTCCTCACATACAAAGTTCCATTCATTTATAAGTTTTTATTATTACTATTTATTACTAAATAAGAGAGTTCTTCTAGGAGTTCTTCAATGTTTCTGTCAAGTATTCATTATCATAGGTTTGCATAGGGCATTCAGCTCTCTGGCCATCTTCAGATATCATGATGACCTAACATATGGACTGGCTCCTTCAGGTGTCTCACTTTTCATCATTCTTCTACATCTATCTTACTTCATTCCATAAGGGCAGATGGTGTCCATGCTCTTGCCAAATGTGGTCAGCCATACTTTCTGCTTTTTTTTTTTATCTCTCCTGTTAAAAGAAAATGCCAGTTAACTTTTTTTGTAAACTGTACTGTTTTTAGTGTTGCATTTTTAGTAATACAGAATCAAATTAGTTTAAAGTAAATAGTAGTTACATTGGTATAAGTTATTCAATTACTTAATTGCTAACAGCAGGAATTAGCAAACTTGTTGATTGCATTTATACACAGGGATGAAAGTGATGAGCCAATGAATAAGCAGAATTATTATAATGTATACTATTTAATGAGTTGATTCACGATATAGACTAATTTTAAAAAAATTTTATTTTAAAGAGTTTTTGCTTCTTATAACTTTCAAACTAGGATAATTTTTGTCCGAAACAAAATGGCTCTACTCTCCACTTAAACTAAAGATGTAAATGATTAAAGTTAAGCATTAAATAATTGGCAGACTGGACAAACAAACCGCAGTTGGTATCAAAACTAAATCTAAGATAAACCAAATCCCATTATAAAGTGCTGAAAAGAGTAACTCAATATAAATATTCAAGATTTTGCCATTTCCTTGGACTTTTATGATGCCATGATACTTAGTATGATACATTCCAAGAAGTGACCTGAAAATTGAATCTTTAATGGTAGAAATGATTCCAGTAGAAAAAAAGAAGAAATTTGCACTCTATATGCATAACAGAAAAAAATAGTGAAAACTCCCATCTTCCTCTTGAATCTGTAATGAACCTATTCCAACCAACAGTTGTGATGTCGCCTCCTAAGGCTGTTACAGTAATTGAAATGAAAAGTTTCAATCTCCTTGATATTCATGAAAAATCTAATAAAATTTTTAAAAACAATTATTCTGTTTTGTGAAAGAAGGTAAAATAATTTTTTTAATTAAAAAAAATGTTTCTAGTATGTGAGGTAGATAAAACTAGAGATTGTCCTCTTTTTTTATTAAAATAATCAGAAATCTTGTGTCAATTTTTTTTGTCAGATAATCACATAGGCAAGAAATTGACAGTCAACAAATGCAGCTGACTCTGTGTCTATGCTAATTAACTATATATAAACTTAGAGGTTTTGTTAAAGAGTATTGTACATTTTTTTCTTAATATTAAAGAGAAAAAAATACTCTTATGTATTTTAATGTATTTTCTATAAATCCTGCATGTAAATATATCACAAAGTTTGGATGAACCATACCACAAAACCTAGTAAGAGCATATGTAGTAGTTGTAGTATCAGAGCAGGTAGACTTGCTCCTTTTTCCTTTAGTCTCTACCTAGACTTGCATTTATAGAGGGGGGAAGAGTTCATTTTACAATGGTAAATAAGTCTACCATAATAATAATAATACATACATTTGGACAACAATATGAATCCTCTAATTCTCTCCAACTATGGGTTAAATAGGGCACTTAGTGTTATTCAAATCTAGCTATAAAAAAAGAGCTGTTTATTATAAACAATTATTGGTGGCATTAAATGACCCAAAA
The DNA here is from genome assembly GCA_036873565.1 of Xipholeptos notoides. NCBI lineage: Eukaryota > Metazoa > Mollusca > Cephalopoda > Idiosepiidae > Xipholeptos > Xipholeptos notoides. The sequence continues at coordinate 4,017 of JAYKTE010275167.1, read as the reverse complement.
ATTGATAAGCCATCAAACAATCAATCAAGAGAGGATGGGTGTTTCAATCTTATACAAAGGAAGTAATTACTGGGGGTACATTTTCAAAACATTAATACTCGGTCACAGCTAAAATACCTGAATAAGGCCAGAAGATTAGTTGGCTAAAACATGATGAAAACTATTATAAAGATGTGGACAATAGCTTAAAAATGGACCTACAGATATTTTTTTTTTGTTCTTTGTAAGATACTTGTATAATCATATGTAAACTACCAGAACATTATGTGCACTATTTAATTAAAATCTGGATGAAATCGGAATAGACACAGTTTTCATCCAGAGTTTCATCCTCGTTTAGTGACCTTAAATGCTTGCTGCCACTTGAACCCATGTCTTACAATTGCAAAATCCTAGCTGGAAGCAAATGGAATTCATCTGGATTTGTTGAGATTGGTTTTTCTTTATTGCACTCTCGTAATTTACATGGCATTTGAATCAAGCCAATATAAAGTGCAATATTATCACGACAAGATACAGCTATATATTAACTGGTAATTTTCAATCCAACCTCATCTACAAAAGGAAACTATAGCCGCCATTTTAAACAGTATGACATTTCCGATTAACTCCTTGAATTTACCCACTTGCTGGAATTACAGATTTCATACTTGGATTAACCAACTCCTACCAAGCCAAACTCTTTTCATTATTGGCACCATATCCTATGTTACTGTCTCTTTAGACTATTACTTAAAATGAATTTAATCATTAGTAGATCAACTTTTATGGTTATTATCAAACTATACCAAGTTTCAACACTCAGGTTTTTATCTTACATTACTACTAAAGACAACAATTACCTTTTTTTGTCAATTCTTTAACTGTACAACTAGACTTCTTTTTTATTTCTCTAACTGTACAACTAGAATTCTCTTTTAATTCTCTAACTATATGACTAGAATTATTTTTTAATTCTCTATCTGTACAACAAGAATTCTTTTTCATTTTTTTTATCTGTACAACTAGAATTCTTTTTCAATTCTTTAACTGTACTACTATAATCATTTTCAATCCATTGACTATACTGCAAGGTTTTCCAGCTATAATTTAATTTGGAAGCATGTGTAATGCCAGGTCTAGAAAGCATTTAACAATGAATGATATATTCATATTATCTATAAGAAATCTAGATCACTACCGAGAAGAAAATTGGTTTATTTGATGTTTGGAAATAGATGTGTTATTGATTAATCTTCCTTCATTCAACTGTAAAATTATTAAAATATTTCTAAAGGTGTCAATATCTTACAGACAACTATTAGACGAAAGGATCCACATTCAGGCCAAGACACAGATAAACGATAGAACTGTCAAATACTAGTTAGAATAGATTAAAATACTGTTAACGATAATTGGAAAAATAGTAGAATAATTACTATTGCTATATGTGGCTTGTAAATTTAGTAATAGGAGTGACTGAAAACTTTTTGTGCAAATAGATGAAGATCTAGAAAATTTTTCCCTTTCTCCATTTTTTCATCTATTGCAAATCTACTTATTGTAGATGGAATTGGGTTTTGATCATTTTTGTGAATGCTGAGAGAAGCTTATAAGAAATCCAAGAAATTATCACCAAAAAATAATGGCCAATTTCAGGTTACAATTATACAGAAAAAAAATCATTAGTAAAACTAATTTAAAAACCTACCACTAAAAGTCAGCCATTATTTTCTAAAGAACCTATTATAATGTTATTCTCTATCTGAAATACTGAAAGGAATTCACTTGTAAAACCAATTTAAAACCATACCTAAGATCAGCCATTATTTTCCAAACAACCTATTATAATGTTTATTTTTCATCTGAAATACAGAAAAAATTCCTAATTAAAATCAATTTAAAAACAAAAAAAAAAACAATTAAAAAAGAGATAGATCTAAAACAATAGGAATCAATTTAGATCACCTGAGAAAGACCGAAGTTTCGGTTGAAACATAGTGAGACAGAAAATAATAAGGATGAGGAAAATAGCCCAAATATTACACATATAATTTAACATACCTGATCTCAAGGACTTGAAAAAAATAATGTCCATGTTATCTTTTTAATTTTTGTTGAGAAGCAAGGTTGGTTCGTTTATCTCTGACCCTGATTTGTATACAAATGTTTTTACTTCATTATTTTTTTAAACACAAAATGATTCCTAAATTTTTGTTTATGTTGAATTTAATCTACACTTTTATGATACTACACACCATGTAGTAAAAACTGCTAAATTGGTATCTGTAACCACTATTATTATAATAAGAAATATGGTTCAATTGAAAACTTAACAAAATTTGCATAAAAATATTTGTTTTTGTAAATTTTTATAGTTTGCTTAATTTGATTAATTTGTATTTCTTGAAGTAATCTTTTTTCTTACTGACAATTATCAAGTGGGAAAATGGTTGGATATCTTGGGAAATCATCATCATCATCATCATTATTCCTTATTTTCATCTTATCATTATTATCATCATAATCATTCACCCTTCGAAAAGGTATGAATCTCCACTTTCCCTCCAGCTATGGGTTAAATAGCGCAAACTGTGTTATCTAAAAAAAAAAAAAAACGAAGTGTGAACAAAAATAACGTTTATCAAAAATAGTTGTTCTCGGCCTTAAATGACCTAAAATGGTTGATATGCCGTAAAACACAAACAAACTCAAACTCAAGGATAATTAGATTGTTATCTATACATGCACACATACATAAACTACAATTCATATATGATTGAATAAAGCTTTTTCAGTAAGAATTTATCACACACTTTAATTTCTTACTTAAGAATAAACCCACACATCGACACGTATAATTTATACGAGTGAGTGTGCATCTATTATAATTTTTAAAAAAATATTGAAAAGGAAAATTAAATTCTTTTTAATGAAACTAAAAGATTTTGTTGTGAAATCTGTCAGTGGGACCAGGATTTATTAACCTGAGGGGTGGAAAGGTCAGAAGCCGAGAGATGACAGTGACAGACAGACAGACTGGCCCAAAACAACAGCTAAGGAGAATGACTCGCACTAAATGACTATTGAGGAACGAGTTGATTTTGGAAGTATACACTCGCTCACAGACACAGTGAATTTTATACACCCTCTCAACGACAACAGAGAATTATTTCAATAAATAGATTTTGTCTCTTCTAAATTTCTTTGCGAATTGTTTTCTATTTTATTGAACTGAAACAACGTGGATTTTTTATGGTCCTATGCAATGCTGGGACGATTCCTAAATTTTGTCCGATTCCGATACCAATTCCGATTCCAGTAAAAAAGTTGATTAACGATTCCGATTAACGATTAAATTAAAAATTCAATAGAATTGTAATGAAATAATCGTAAATCTAAGGTATTTATTTAACGATGCAATTACGATTCCCCCCCCAAAAAAATACACGATAAACGATTCCGATTCCAAAGAATCGTCCCATCACTAGTCCTATGGTACATTTATATATAGATTAAAGTTTCAACTATTTATTGTTGATTTTCTACTTATTGAACCGTATTATAGCGAATGACGCATTAATAAAACCTTCACGTCGCTGGCATCTAATATACCTATGGCTAAATGCTTTTATATCATATCATAAAACAAAGACATTTTATTGAAAGAACCGAGTGAAAGGTTAATGCCAAATCAAGGAGTGTACCGAAAGAAAATAAAGTAAAAAAAAATACCATGCATAATATATATAAACATATTGGGTTGTAAGTTAAATATTCTAATGTATATATCGTATTTTCGAATATGTTGACCGATTCTTTTCTTTACGAATTGGAAAACCACGCAGGTCTATGAGAGTGCACACAAAATCGATATTTTTAGACACTTCACATTTAAATATAAAAAATAATTTAAAGTGAAAATTACTACTTTATAACTGATTTAATTTAAAGAAAAGACATTAAACTTTGAAGAAAAAAATAATTTAAAGTGAAAATTACTACTTTATAACCGATTTAATTTAAAGAAAAGAGATT
>JAYKTE010275166.1:0-20925 GCA_036873565.1 Xipholeptos notoides | reverse complement strand
ACACGGGGTCAACAGCCTTTGGCGAAGGCTGTTGACCCCGTGTCTACACTTAACTAATATATATATATATATATAAAAGCTTTGATAGAAGCCTTCAGTATGTTGGAAGGAATTTGCATTTTGTGGGCTGCAAGGTAAATTGCAAGGGGCAGCAAGGTAAATTCTGAGAGGGGAGTGTAATGTAAGCATAGCACTGACAAACAGAATACATATCTGCATATAACGTAAAAGCTAATAAAGCCATTTTTATAGTTGGTTTGATTTTATCGGATTGCATTAATGTTAATGAGGGCAGTATGAATACCCAGGATTGTATGTCATTTGCAGTGTCTGTAAGTACAAAAACAGTGTTATATTATAATTTTTGTTTTAAATTTGTTTTATGCCAAGGCCTAAGTAAAAACAATATAAACCTTATATAGTGTTATATCATAACTAGAAGCATAGCCCAGCATTCCTGTGAAACTTAAAAAATTTAGGTATGACCAAAAATATATATATATCTAAGTCTAACTTTATATATAAATGGAGCTTTGTCTGTCTGTGTGTTTGTGTGTATCTTCATTCCCTATGGACTCCAAAACTGCTGAACTTATTTTCTTGAAAATTTACTTCATATGCCTTGGAGTATTCTTAGCTACATTTTGTCTTGGAATACCCCAATATTTATAGAAAATCGATAATAAAAAAATTCAGCTTTTAGAAGGAAAAGCACTGTTAGGATTAAGAGTAAAACCATAAAAATTGCCATTATGAATGCATATCTGTATTGTCGGCAAGTCATTAGAACGTTTGTTTCACACAACGTGGTCTGTAGGTTCAAATCTCACTTGGGGTATTGAATGGTTTTGCATTTAATCATGTTATAATGACCCAGCTATTGAGATTTATTTTTGAGCATTTTTGTTTTAAACCAAATTTATTCCAAGGTATATGATATAAACCAAGTTAGGAACAAGGCCAGTTTTAAGTGCTTATTAGTTCCAGGATTTTTGTTATCAGTGTTCCTTTCATCTAGATAAATTACTCTTATTGAGTTGACGGGTCTCCTCCACCCGGGATTTTGAAATCAGTGTTATCCTTAAACCAGATGAGTTACTCTCCCGAGTTAACAAGCCTCATCTGCCTGAGGAAGTGGAAAGTAAGTGTCATGGTTTTTACTGGGATCTGAACTTATATAAAACGATTCCAGACTCCATCTTAAGCTCTCCCCACCTTCCTAGATTTGACCAGTATTTTGGTTTCAGTTTCAGATGTGACAGGTTATTGTTGACAAGACAACTGCTTCCCCTACTTAATCTTTATTGAAGTGAAACTTTCTTGTTTGTTTTGACCACCGAGGGGAATAGATTGGATAAGGTCTACAGCAGTGACATGGTGGCTTCCTTATTAGAACATATCTATTCTTGGTAGTGCTGCAAGATGGTTTTGTGTTGTAGATTTTTCTGGTTTATCTAGCTTTGATTTGGTAAGTGTAAAACCCCTCTGTGCATTAGGATTCAAACCAGCATAGAAAGATCAATATCTATATATGTATAAAAGTGACTATGTCTCTGTGCATGAGGACCAGTCTCTACTTAACTACTCTGCCAATTTTGGATCTAGAAACTTGAAATTTGAGATACTGGGTATTCAGATATGGGGAAAACTTTTTAATTGGTTTTCAGCCAAAAAGATAGTAGCTAAGAGGTTAGAGTTAAAAGATTGAATCCTTGCAGTCTGTACTAACCTACTCTACCAATTTTGGATTAAGTAACTTAAAATTTGATATATGGGGTATTCTGAGCTTGAGAACAATTTCTAATTGGTTTTGAGCTGGTAAAACAACTACTAATGGGTCAAAATTTGGATTTACTAATATCACAGATCAAAATTAAAATTCAATTCATTTCAAAGATAGGGAAGATTTAAGAAAAACATTTTGGAGTATAAATGAAATCTTGGAATTACAAAGAAATCGTAGAAAAATCAAAAACAGAGCAAAAGCAGCATCATAGCAACCTCCGCAGGAAACCCTGGTGCCTGGGCAAGGCTGGGCAATATTGCTAGTGTCATATATTTCTAAGTTGAATATAGTTTAGATTTTTTAAAAACTTTTATAAAAAACCCATGGTGTTAAGCTCTCTTAGGTTTGTTTTGTAAAATTCTTTTACTTCAAATCTTGTGTGTCTGTCACAACATAGATAAGTCATTTAAATTTTTATCTTATTTTAAATTGATATTGATGAGTAGGTCAGAGAAACAGATTAAAATATTGGTTGAAGAATGATTATTACATTTTTACTTTTAATTATCCAGTCTTTGTTTTGATAGAATCAAATTTATCATTTTGTTTTTTGCTTATTGTGTTAAGAAAGATCATTTTATTCCTGAATAATTATATCCTTAAGTTAATTAGTGTTTTCTTAATTAAAATGAAGGAAAAAATTAAAAGAAAAAAAAGAAATTAATAATGCTTTAAAGGCAGGATTAAATTGATGACTAATGGTTTTATATTAGTGTGGCTTATGGATAATTTTGATGGAAGCATCAATTTTTATCTAACTGTTTGCATCACTTAATTTTGTTGATTCATTTATTGTGATGTCAACCTTTACTCTTTAATGTTTCTGATAAAAATGATCCTAGTTAGGAAATCATAAAAATCAAAAACACTTTATTATAGAAAAGGAAAATAGTCCAAATTGCAGATATCAGCTTCTCGTGTGTAATCATCCAAGGCAAAAATAGTTGAAGTAGTAGTAGTAGTAGTAGTAGTAGTAGTAGTAGTAGTAGTAACAACAAACAATAATAATAATGATAATAATAGTCCAGTCAGGTGGTATCTCATTGAGCAGAATTGCTTCAAGCATTAAGGTAACTAAGAAGAATTTGGCTAAATCAAGGGCCATATACATGATGATAATTCTGATTCCTGATTAGCTCATTACTCTCAACTGGGTATGAATTCAATCTCCATATCTCTCACACCATTTCATAAATGTAGATAAAATGTTATCTTTCAAATTTTAACAAGCATACTTTACTAGAGTCAATATGTTGTAACATATAGATTATCAAATGTCAGCATTGCTTTTCTAGATAAACCTTTTGGGTTAATACCACTAGGAAATGTATAATTGATTCTGCCTATTAATTATGGGTTAAATAGAATTGCTTGTGAACAAAAAATCATTACCCATGTCCTAATGTGAACAAAGAAACAACGCTTGCCCATGCCCTTGATTCTGTTTTTACCTGTCAACCCTTCAGTCAATATGACTTGCTTCTCTGTCGACAGCCCCAGAGCAGTTCAGTTCTAATGACTCTTACTTTCATGGTTCTTGCTGAATTTCCGCTATTGATAATCTCGGAGTTGTAAGTACCGGAAGGACGTCACATGGATTATCGTCTTTGATCTTCTAGTTTCTGTAATTAAAGCACTCTTCTAAAGGTGCTGTGATTCATATTGTAAAAGACAAACAGTCAATGACAATATGCCGTGGATTTGATGTGGTTGAAAGAGAAAGTCTTCAGCCCGTAAGTAAACTGAAAAAGGTTTATTTACAATAATATAAAAACTGTTAGTGAAATGAAATCTCGAATAGTCATGGGCGGATGTTGATGAAAGTACAGAAAGTTATCAAAGTCTGCTCCTCAGTAGAGTTACATGAGACAAGTGCTTGTTTGAAGAGATAACTTTGGTGTTCTTGTGTTAGTGTGGGTCTGGTCGGAGTTGAAGTGTCTTAATGTCAGAAGGCCCTGCTCTGCTTGCTCTGACGGAATTCGAAGCACAAATTATGCTGCTCAAATCTGACTTTGGGGATAACTGTTCTGGGATAGCTAACACCCTTATATACATTGACATAATGAACTTGTCTGGGTTAACCAGACATCTCTGTCGTTGAGCAGAGAATACATACGCAGATTAACCCTCGTACTGATTACCAGAACTCTTTACTTTTATATTGTGACCCCTTAATTAGGAACACAACAGTAACAGACGCCAGTATTTATATATAACCTATGCCTACTCTCTGCACATGACCTCATCTGGTGCAATTGTAGAATTTTCTCGCTCATATCTTAATTACCAATTAATTTAAAATCTGCTTATCAGGGTCAATTCAAGGTTACCATCTGAAATCACTTGTCTTTTCTCTGACATCATAAATTTTGCTTTTATGGGAAAATACCGAAACCTCGAAGCCTCATATATACTTCACAAAATTGGTACTTATCAGTTAAGTAGGTTTTACATTCTGTTTTAATTATCCACAGAGAAACATATCATTTTCAATCATAATTTTTTTCAAGTAACCATGAGTAGTAAACTAATGACTTTTCTACTTTAAGCCAGGTGTCACTAGCTTTGCTTAGGAGCTCACAATTCTCAATCTTCGATACTTACACCACCCAATTAAGTGATAAACTCATTTCAGCTGTTTTTATTTTTCTCAGGCTTTCAAAAATGCAATATCATGTCCAACCTTTGAGGGTCATCAGGAGTCATTCTGACTTACAACTTTTTATGTTTCCCCAGACGAAATTTCACCAATATCGACTTTTTTTCAAGTAACCTTCACTAATTATCTAATGCTCCTTCACGGTAACTCTTGAGTAACTTTATCTTTGGCATAATGTTTATTCATAATTGCTTTTTATTCCCAATTTCAGAAGTACATCAATCTTCTCTTGACTATACCTGTTATACTAACCAAAATCTCAATTGTCCATTTCGATGGGATATCTACTTCTGGCAACCACTTTCTTACACTGCTACTGTTCTTCTAACATTTTTTAGAAATAAGTAAAGGAGAAGGTGGGAGGAAAAAGTAGAGAATTCCTATGTTATAAAGAAAAGCACAATTTTATAATTCTACTAGAAGTATTAACTGCACGGATTGATGTCAAATGACATAAAAAATCCCGGAAAGCAAGAGAAAGGGGAATGAAGAAAAGTTTAATGGTAATAATAATAATAATAATAATAATAATGTAATGGTGTGCTCCTACTGGTGTGTGGTTGTTGGTAACATCATGGCCTACAAATGAATACGTGCGCACATGTTAGATTTCAGACTGATTGCTAACAGGCCTATTTCTATTATTGTCTATTTATGTCTGTTATATGAAAAATATTAAAACTGTGTAAAAATACATAAATAGTTTTTTTCCCTAAAAATAATAAAATAAAATATTTTAGTCAAATAAAAAATATTAATTTGAAAAATTATGCAGTAATAATACTTATTGCATCATTTTTCAAATTAATAGTTAAATTAATAATTAATTGGTAAGCCGTGGTACCATTCATTCACATGTCATTCCCTGGGGACTCTGTGCTGTTGTAGAGGCCGAGTCTCTTCTTACTAAGGTTTGACAGTTCCTTGCTTTGATAGTTGTTACATCTTTGTAGGGGGAGTTGCTCCTTGTCTTCATGCTGCTCTCTACTTCAGCTGGAATAAAAAAAAGGCTAACACTTAAAAACTCTGCTAATGTTTTGAAAGATTTTTATATTTAAATGCTACTCATGCAGTCATGACACCCTACCTTTTACTCTTTTTGTCTCCTTTTATATCTATCAAACATATCAACTTCTGCTGAAGTTCCCGGAAATTTATGAAATGCCCTGAATGAAATCTTTCCACATTGTATACCTTTTATTAGCCTAAACTTTTATTATCATCATCCTATGTCAACTAATAACATAATATCTAGATCAGGGGTTGGTAACCATTCAGAGGGTGAGGACCAAACAGCTATCTAGAGTCATGTAGGGTCCAAACAGCAATGGCTGCAGTGTCATGGAAGAGAACCATGTTATTAAATATGTAAATACATTTTCTGGCTGTTATACAGCTGAGGCTCTTGTATTATGATTCTAAAATTTAAATACAGAACCACTGTGCTATTTATTTTATTTCAAATTCTGTATAGGTAGGCAGTAGATTATTGTCAAGCTGTGGTTTGTTGAATAATAATGAACTCTTTCTTTTGGATATTTTTCTTTGTATTTTTTTTGCTATATTATAAATATTTTCATTTCTGGCTTTCAATGGTACAAATATTGACCCATTCTTCCTCTGGATTACCTTTTACTATTGTCACATGGGTATCTAAAAAAACCCCCAGTTTTTGGCCATTTTGATTGTTTCTAATTTTCAGTTTCCGTCATTTTGCTAGATTTTCTGCCAATGAGGGCTTTTGAAATTTGTGTTTTTTAATTTGTTTATTTTTCTGTTCATGCATTTGTAAATTTAACCATTTTTTAAAATTTTAGTTTTTGTCTTTCAGTTTAACTGAAAAATCACAAGCGGTTGTGCATTATGTGGATGATGTAAGTTATTACTGAATTCAATTCTTTGATTGTCTGAATTTATAAAATAAGTTTTATTATCTTTAGTTAAGTTATTCAGACATTTACTCTCATCTTCATTGCTATCTTTACAATGGATATTGGTTGTCTGCATTTATGAGAAGAGTTTTGATTATTATGTTTATTCAAGTTATTCACACCTTTACTTTTATTGTCTTCACAACTTTTAATCCAATGTGCTCTTGAGCCTTCTTAAGGTAATACTCAACATTTAAAAAGATTATTAAATTTGTTTAAAAAAATTAATAATACTTTTTATCTAAAAAAAAAAGATTATTAATACCTTTGTTTGTACAAAGAATTAAAATGAATTTTGTCTAAAAGAAATGAATACATTCTATCAATAAAATTATTAATGCATTATATAAAAAAATGTTAATAATGCATTCTATCTAAAAAATTTATTAATATATTTTATTTTAAAGTAGTGAATGCATTCGATCTAAAAAATATTATTAATGCATTTTGTTAAAAAAAGCTTTTGTCTTGCCTTAACATTAACCAGAAAACATTTCAAACTCAAAAGACAAAAACATGATTTAACCAATTTTTAAACACAGTGAAAGCATCCTTCATAAAGAAATTCTCTTTTCAGGAAAACATTTGTGTTCAAACCTCAAAACATAACAAAGCATTTGAATTTGAAAGGTACTGTGATTTCTTTCTTACTGATCAGTAAATGATGCAATATCTTGAATTCATATTTATTATTCATGTTGTTTTCATCAGTCAATAGTTTTTGAACATCTTTAAGGAAAAGAAATCTTTAAACCAAACACGATTTTAAATAGAATGCTTGATGATTATCAAAAAAGAACCATTATTTGTGATGCATGAATTCTTATCTTCTTTGTTGAACGTTTATGAAGCCAATGCAGCTGAAGTCAGCATAGTAAGGAGATTGGTTCGTTGATTACGAGAGGGGACAGAGATGTGAGTGACAAAGCACACTCTGAAAATGGACCACCTTGTTCATCGTTGGAAAAAATGCATTGGGAATAGTGGTAACTATGTAAAAAAAAATTTCTAGAGCATAAAATGTCACTTGTTTTAATAGTACCTCTCTAGTATGCATAGAGCTCTTCAACAAATACTTTAGAAAATAGGTGACATCATTTTTTGAATGACCTCGTATGTCATTGTTTTTAAAAAAATCAAACAAATTTGACAAAGAAACTACATTTTCAGGTGTTATTGTGCCCATATGCTCCATAAGATATCAACCAGCATAATTTATACAGACACGCTTACACAAACACACTCAAGAAAAAAAAAAAACACACACATATATACGAAGGTGAGTAAAGAATTATCCAAACTTTCTAATAAAGATATGTTACAGCAAAAGTGAAAATAAATATATATATATCTTTACATACTAGTATAACTGAATAAATTTTTGTTATTTTCTAGTACATCACACCAAAAAAAACCAATAGTTTGAAACTTCCATTAGATTGGTTTTCTAATAACTTGGACTCATCCTTTACTTTGAACTGAGTAAAAAGTATAGATTTACTATTGATTTCGTAATGTTTGTTTCTTTGTTTGTATTTTTACGGCATATCAACCTTTTTAGATCATTGTGTTCTTTTATAGTTTTTTTTAATAAACACAAATTGCTTAATGAGAACCTACTCATAATTTTATTATGAACTAGCTGCCCCAACCCGGCATTGCCCGGGTATCTATAGGCAATATCTGATTATAAAGTGCCCTTTATTTATTTTCGTTGATGATTTGAAGTATTTGTAAAAATAATGATTCAATATTATTTGTAACTATACAAATTTTCTATACGTGAAATTTCGGATAAATTCACACAATAGAAAAAAAACCTGAAAGCCTGTCCAGTTTACCACATCAAACCATTCCAGAATGAACCCTCAAATAAATGCAGGACTGGACCAAGTCAACTTTCCCGAAAATAGTGGGGAAAGGGAGGGGGGAAAAAGACCAAATTGACGGTATGAAATTGTTTGCCTTAACTGTAAATAACATGTTGTATAAGAAAGATATGAGGAAAAATAGTATCAATAGAAATAGATGGATGGCCATTAAGTCAGTGATCAATTTCTAATGAAAATATCATTTACATTTTTTTTTTCAGAATAGTTTTATTTTTGTCTGATTTGTAAAGAAATGTGATAAAAAAGAGGGGGAACAATTTACTATATGTAAACAATAGAAAACTGAACACCCACTTAATGTCCACGGCTAAAATTCTAATTTAAATGAAGATATTGTAGAAAATTTTGATGCAGAATTATTTGATTACGCTTAAATTATTTACATGTAAAATTGTAAACCGATTGATAAAATAAATAAAGAACTTAATGTCCAGTTTACAACATAAAACCATTGCAAATTTAACCCTCAATTAAGTGCAGGACTTCTACCCGGGTAGAATTGAAATTTTCGGAAAAAACTTGTCGCGTCGGTGAGCTACAAACCCTTACCATTGTACATGCGGCTGATATACCGAGTGTGAGAAAATTTAGCACAAAATGTAGCCACCTGAAATGATGGAGGGGGGTTGTTAATTTGTGGCCATAAAGTCAGTGACTGATGAGGAAATATTTTTGACCCTGACCTTATGGTCAAATGCTTCTCAACGGGCCAAAAATGACATTTTTTGAAAAAAAATTTTTGCAATCGGCTCAGGTCACTATTTTGCATATTTTTGTGGAATGTTGGCAAAAATTGGTTGAAAGGTGGGAAAATAAGACGCCAGGAAAACCATCGATCATACTTGAAAGTTAATGATCTTTCTCCGGGACGTGCATGAGGGTCGTGTCCAGAACGTATATCCGAAATTTGATCGATCTTCGTCAAAAACAAATGGAGAATGCGGGGGGAAGGTGGAAAACATAAAAAATGCCAAAAAAGGGCCGAAATATCGGCCAAATTGAAAAATGCGTTTTGCCATCTAGCATCTCGATCAAAATTTCAGAATTTGATGGAGATCGTTTTGGAAAATTGGGGGTAGTGTCTGGTTTTACCCTAAGCAAAACAGCCCCGTGGGTCCAGATTTGACTGTGCTGTCGTAGTCTCCGAGTCTATAAAAGCCTGCGAAAAACCTCTAAAGACGCTATCAATCGAGACCATTTTATTAATCGGTAGAGATATTTCTATCAAAGATAACAGCATCCATATGTTTTTTTTTTATTAGTTTGAAGTTAATTTGCAGATAATCTTTAGATTAAACAGATTTCTTCTTATTGTTCGTTTAAAATCAAAAAGTTGCATTCATTGTTGCTTACATTGTGAGAAATCTGAAAAGTCCTCAGGCTGATCATTCACAATATTCTAATTAATGCTAATAAATTTGACTACAATTAATTGCAAAACTATTTAAGTGCAAATGAAGAATTTAAAACTGTTTTTTTTCTTTCTGCAATTCATTTTTTTCATTTTCACTCTTACTAAAATCTACACCCACACTACCAAAAAGAAAGTAAAAAAGAAAAAGACCCTCCAGAACTTCTTTTGTTTCTTTTAAGACAAAGACAAAATATGAATAAATGAAGAATTATATTAAAGGTTAAGAAATTGTATAATGAAAAAGACCAAAAAAAAAATAACAGGTTTTCTCAAAGCATCCCTATTTTTCAACTTTTATGAAAAGAGTACAGCAAAAAAAAACCCCAAAACAAAAAACAAACACAATGTTGAAGTGACTTATAAAGAAAAAAGTGTTTTTAAAAAAGTTATCCTTGCAAATCCAATGTGCTAAGGGGTGTAAAGGAAACTATTCTAAATGAATTGATTAATTTGCAGGACTTTTTTTTAAATTGTTGTTATAATTGTCATGATTCCTTGTTTTTTATTTTTTTATTTTCTTGTTATTGATGCAATGGTAATTCTAGTAGATGATACTTTTAGTTGTAGTTGTAAAAGTAATAGATAGGACCTGGACTTTATTAGCTAATGCTGATTACAGACTGAGGGCTTTGGTAGAGGAAGAGTTTGCCATTTTCAATCGAATCCCCCTTGACATGGAGGCAAGGACCAAAAACTCCAAAGATTTCAATGGAGAGAGAGAGAGGCAGTGGGGAAAGAAGTTAAGTTAAAAGAGTAGATAGAATTACCTGAAGGCACTTTCCAGCAAGTATCAAAAGCAATTGATGATGTTAGTTCTTCAATCCAGGAATTGTGTAGGTAGACAGAAAGAAAAAAACCATAAACTTGTGGGAAAAAATGAAGAAAAAAAAAATGTCAATTTTACCTGAAGCAATAATTTCTTATTACTTTTATTAAAAAAAAACAAAAAAATACCAAAAACAATACCTTAAAAAAGTAAATAATTGAAAGGATGAATTAAATCTTGAGTTTCACTTTTCAGCTTCTTGTGTCTATATTTGAATCCTTTTATATCTTTCTTCTTTTTCACTTGTATAAAATAATGAAAATATGCCAAATGTTTCTCTTATTTTTTGTCGATTTCTTTTGTTCTTTAAATTTGTTTCGAAATTTTATTGATGGCATTTTTTCTTCATTATTTTTTTTTTTTTCATTAGTGTGCATACCTGTTGAAAATAATGGGTTTTAATATAACAAAAGTTGATAAAATAGTCTAAATAGATAAAAATCTGAAAAAATGCTGTATATCTTTAGATTTAAGAATTTTTTTAAAAAACTACATAGTTAAAAATCAAAATCTTACTTAATATTTATTTCATAAAATTCACAGAAGTGATTTGATTGGATTTCGTCTCAGCTATATTATTTCTAAAGCTGCTTATATTGTAGAAATGCTTAAATTAGTAAAACAGAATAACCTAAACTTTCTCAATGTAGAATCCCTTCAATTTGAACTCCTCTTCAAATCTGGATTTCTATATTGACCTAAAAATCAAGCCTTTTCCTTCTTTCTTTGAATCTTAAATCCATTCTACCCTCATTATTAGATATTTAGGATCTTCATTTTTGAGGAGTTTTACTTTTAAAGTACTCTAAAGACTGTTTTTATTTTAGAATAAAGTGCTTCTAGTCACTAAGTTAAAAAAAGGAAGTAACTTGCCTTAAACTTTAATCTCGCTGTAGCAGCCTTTTCTTTCTAAAATCAAATCAGTACTCATAATGCTGAACATCTTGGATGTCTTTCTTTTTTTGGTTTTTTGTGCATGTGTGTGTGTGTACAGTTTACTGACCTGTTGTAGGTTGTGCCAGCTCAACTATTGAATACACAGAGATTCATATAGTGAGTCTCATGGTAAATTGGAATTCACAAGCAGTCCCAAACCTAAATGTATATCCCAATTATGGGAGTCACTATTTAATCATAATTGGAGGGATATGGGTTTCAGACCTTTCCCAGGGGTATTAGTCCATATATGAATATGATTGAGCAACCAGGATTTGAACACACAAACTTTGATTCTGGAGTCCGAGTGCCTAACAACTGTCCTTAGTGGTTTCTTTTGTTCTATATATAAATTTATATCTATTTTTCTGATCTGATTTAAAGGAATAAGAATAATAAAAAAAAGGTGGGGATGAATTCACTAGTAGCAAGATAAAATAAAGGCAAGTTTATTTATTAATTGGGTTTCGTTATATTGATAGTATCAGTAAAGTTGGTCGATATGTAAAATTTTACCATAGTTTTTAATAAAATTGAATAAGAGGCTCCTGCAATCTAAGACACTTAGAGAGAGAAAAGAAAGAATAAGAGAAAGAGAGAGGGGGGAGATAAACAAAAGATAATGATAAAAACATGATAAAAACAATTACCATCTTTGCAAATAAGTTATGTACAAAAAGAACTTTTTCGAAATTCATAAATAAAAACAAATCAGGAGAAAAACCCAGCCGACATTAAGTCAGTGGCCAATTTTCAATGAAAATATCATGTAAAAATTATTTTTAGACAAACCCTATTTTTGTCTAATTAGTACAAAATTGTGGTCATAAAGTGGGGGATCAGATTACTATATTCAAACAATATAAAAACTAAAACCGCACTTAATGTCTAAACTTTTTTCATAATTTGAGGTATTTATAAAAATAATGAGTCCATGGTATTTGTAATTATACAAAATTTATACATGGGAATTTTTAGATAAATTCAAAAAATAGAAAAGAAACAGTTTACCATATAAAACCATTCCAGAATGAACTTTCAAATAATTGAAAATTTTGAAAATTCTATTTTGCAATCAGCTTAAAATTGATGTTTTCGAAAACAATTTTTTGACAATCAATGTAGACCACACTGAACATCTGTGTGTGAAATTTCAACCAAATTGGTAAACCCAACCCACAGATGTAAAAAAATGGGGTAAAAAGAGACACTAAAAAAGGGGGTTCACAAATGCTGATTTTTTCAAAGTGTTGACGTCATGCAAAAAAGAGTTGTTTTGGAAAAGTTTGGTTGAATTTCGTTAAAAACTCTCATTAAAAACAAAGCGGGTGTGCAAAGAATGAGAAACGCCTGGAAAACGCTGGGTTAAAGGCAAAACTGCAAGTTTCATAGCGCGTAACACAATCGACTCTAACTGAAATGACCTGGTGGGTCCAGAATTGACTTTGTACTCCTGGTATTGGAGTCTATAAAAGCCTGCGAAAAAACCCTAGAGACACTATTCATCAAGACCATGTTATTTATAGGTAGGGATAATTTAAAAAAATCTTCTTCACCATTTTTACCTGTCAATAAAACTGATTTTTTTTGCCAGTGACAAAACAGCCTAATTCTTTGGCTCTATTGAAAAAGTAAGAAAAGCTGTCAAATCTTAGAACAAATTATGTTTTTTAATGGTGTTTGTTTTAATTGTTAATTTTGTTTGTTTGTTTCTTTTGTTTTTATAGCATTTAAACCATTTTAGGTCATTTAATGCCAAGATCAATCTTTTTTTTGAAAAACGTTCTTTTGTTCACATGTATTTATAACTCAAGATACACTATTTAATCCATAGCTGGAGGGAATATGGGGGTTCATACATTTACCTAGGGTATTATTCAAAATATGAATGTAAACAGAATGACTAGGATTTGAACTCGCGTATCACAATTCCGAAGTTTGACTGCCTATCCAATGTCCCATTTTCACTTCTTTTAATGGTGCATCGAACGGAAAATGTATTGGACTCATTTTGATTGTGCCTTTGTCATATTCATTAGCAGAAAATGTATTTTCTTGGTTTTTGTATTTCATAAATGGAGCAAGAAATAGTTTGAATGCTAGTTCCATGTCGTTTAAAAAAAAGTCCATTATATCATTGAAGGATTATGAATGCTGCTTAATGTTATTTTGTTTTTTTTAAACTTCCTTACAATTCAAATGTAGGACATTTATAAAGTGAGTTGCAATCATACACTCAAACATTGATAAGCAATGAAATAAAATGTTTATATATGTGTGTAAATTCATGCACTCATTTGTGTGTGTATAGGCATAGCTATCTATCTATCTATCTATTTTTAAATAATGATACTTTTTATTATGAAAAGGCTACAATTCATTTATTATTATTTTGTATTTCATTTATTCTTTCATATTTAATGTTTTTTATTAATTAACTAATAAATAAATAAATTAATTCTTCTTATTCTTTTTATTTATCCCTTTATCTCACTCAGACAGGGATTTAAAATTTAATATATATTGAAGTTGATATATATGTGCGCGCGCGCACACACACACACACACACACACTATTGTCTGTTTATCATGTATGATGACCATTCTCATCTTATTTGTCAGTTAGGGAATAAACCTCTGTTTATAACACCTTCTCTCTTCAACCTGTTGAGTGTTAAGTAATACATAAGTATAGGGTTGTTTTTTACATTATGAAGCCATCATTTAAGAGCTGTTATAACAAACTTTTAGAGTTAAAATATGTTATTTTGAATAAGAGGATCATAGTTTTTGAGGTTGGATATTTGTTGAAGTTGGGGTTATGTTTTTATATACAGGCTTGTCCCTATTTCTTGTCCTTGTCTGGTTTTCTCCACATAAGTCCACTAAATCCAACCTGGCCAATTTGTCCTCATCTGGTGCTTATTTGTTTTATAGGGAGGTAAAGAGAAACAAGCTTACAAAGCAAATAGAAGCATAACTCCAATAATTTTTAAAAAAAGAATTTATTTTCACATAATACTTAATCCATTGAGACTAATTTATTTATAAGCTCTGGTGCTGAACCAGTCCAATGATCCTCTGACAGAGAGCTGTACAGATAGATATTGGGAGAAAATAATATGAAACTAATGTGCAGCAGTTCCTTGCTATAATTGCCAACCTTGTAGCCCTCATTAAATAGAACTGTTAATATCTCAATGGAAGATATTCAGAAGTCAAATGCTAAAAATTGACTCAACTTTTCGGATTTTAAGATTGAATCAGAGTAAAATCATGGTTATTTTTTTTTCTTTCATGCATGTTCTGAGGCATTGCTGATCTGAATCTAGATTATAATCAAACTCAGTATTCAACCAATTAACTAAAAGTAAGTTTATTTTCATTGGAGGTATATATTATTGACTAACTCAAGTTGGTTTCTAACCAGACTATATTATTGGAAATTGTAAGGTGATAATTTGTATTATGTGTATTTATTATACATACTGTAGTCCTCATCTTGATGTTTATTAAATTCTCTTCATACTATCAAGCCTTAATCTGAGGATTAAAAAATACTATACTTCATATTAGGTAACAGAAAAAACTTAAATCCACTGAAATAAATGTCAAGTTGTATGCTTTAAATAGTGAAGTAGGTTAATGAAAAACACTGTTCAAAATAAATATTGTAATCAATTTAAAATTGCTGGAATCATGGTCTGAAAATTATAATCAGTTATGAGGAGTTTTATTCAAAGGTAGATTTTTACAAAAAACTGTGGCTGAAAGGTATTTTAGACAAGTTATTATTCTAGTAAATGTTATCATAGCTGCTGCTTATAAATATTTTTTGTTTTAACCAGTGTCTCATATTGAATTTTTTTTTCTATTTCCTTAGAATTAGAATGTAGGACACTTATAAAATTGGTTACAAATATTGGTAAGCAATGAAATTTTTATTAGACATACATTTTGTAATGGTTATGTACCAAATTAAAAGGGCCTAAATATTGTTTCACAGGTAAATGAAACACGTTTGCAATGTCTCCAGATATTGATTTAATCATTTCGCCATATTTGTTCTTAATATTTTGTATACAATGAAAGAAATAACATTTGTCTAAAAACCATTTCTTTACAAGACCAAACTTTATTAAAACCAAGAAGCAGGTAACATTTCCTGGTGGTAAGATACAATAACCCTGAATGTTTGGTACGTCACATAAACAATAAAATGAAAAGCTTTTATAGATTATTTCCGATTTCTATTTACTTAGAAATTTGATATTTCTTGTTCTTTTTACTCTTCTTCTCCCTTTTCAATCTGCTAGTCTTTTATACAATTAATTCAATATCTCATTGACTGGCTTCATGAAGGATTGAAGCTCTAAAAATTTTCTGATGCTAGGTTTCTTTATGAAAATTTTCTATAAACTTTAAAAGATAAAAGGAATGAGAGTAGGAAAGTATTAAAAAAAAGACAAATAGTTTTTTCTTTTAAATTCTTAACCAAACGAAAAAAATATCATAAATTTTATTGTTTTTTTTCCCATTATTTCTCTGTACATATTACTTTTGGTTGAACCATTTTCAGCTGTCAATGATTTTTGTTGTTTTCTTATTCAAAATGTTGACACTTTTGAGACAAGTGTTACCTCCATTTTTCTGTTTTATTTTAAAGAAGTTTTATAGATTATTATTCTTCCATCTTATGTTGCCAAAAAAGCTGTGGTTATGTTGCTTACTACTTGTTAATATGCACGAATATAGAACCTGGAACTAATCTATAAATTAATACAATAGTGTGTGTGCACGTTAATTTTTCTCTTCTGTGGGTCACACTTATATCAAAAGCAATGATCTTACCTCTCTTTAAAGTAACATTTTAATTCATGAAAACTAAATTTTCCCAAATTTTCAAAACAAAACAATTTATGGTTTCAAATTGGTTATTTTCTTTTATAATTAAAAAAAAGTCATGTTAAGAGGAGGCAGTACATTTTTTGTTAGATTATAGATTCTTTTTAACATTTGAAAAATATGTGCAAGTGAACTGTCACCTGTTCCTTTATAATTTAAATTAAAAATTTATTCAGAAAAACAAAACAATGTATGTGTTGTGTTGAATTTTCTCAGGATTTGTTTAAGTTTAATAATGTCAAATTTACTTTCTGATATTTCAATTATTGTGGAATCTCCACTGGTTCTGCTAGTTATTATTAGTTTGTATTCTCATGTTGAACCAGCATTGACTATTTATGCAATGAACACAACTCCTCCGACATGTGAACTGAATTAACCTAATGAGACCTTAATAGGCCCAAAAAGCATTAGGTTCCTACCTTATTTTAAAAAAAAAACTTGTTTCTTCTTAGTATACGAGGCCTGTCTAAAAAGTATCCAACCTTTATTTTTTTCATGCAAAATAGAGATGATAGTGCAACGCCACCCTGCACAGTGAGGGGAAGACACCTTCATGCGCATGTGTAAAGTTTTGGGTGAACTTCCAGTGCATCAGTCGCTGCCTGTCGGTCGCTGAGTGAGGTGCTACACAACGTGTTCGTTGGATTACAGATTATCTCAAGATAAATGAACGTGTTGAGCAACAGTACTGCATCAAATTTTGTCAAAAACTTTGTGATTCACAAAGTGGAACAATTTGTAAGATTCAGCGGGGGTTTGGAGAAGATGTGATGGGGGTAACACAAATTAAGGAGTGGTTCAACTGATTCAAAAATAGCCCCACACCTGCTAGAGTGACCAGCATTCTGGCAGGTCCCAAACTGTTCGAAGTGCAGCTGTTGTTGACAGGGTGTGAAACTTGTTGATGACAGATCTTCGTTTGACCATGTGAGAGCTTGCTGAAGAGGTTGAAGTGAGTAAAGATTCTGCACATGCAATTTTCCATGATAATTTGGGCATGCACAGAGTGGCAGCAAATTTGGTGCCCAGGTTGTTGTTGCCAGAATAAAAGGACCTCTGTTTTTAAGTTGCACAGGTCCTTCTGGACATCGCAAACACTGATCCTAAATTTCTGAACACCGTAATAACTGGAGATGAGACATGGGTGTACAGGTTGACCTAGAAACAAAAAGACAGGTGTCGATAGGAGAAAAGCAAAATCAAGGTGATGCTGACTGTATTCTTTGATATCAGTTTAATTGTGCATCATGAATATGCACTGGAAAGACAAACAATGACAAAGGAGTACTATCAAGATATTTTCCAGCATCTTCGTGACGCAATTCAGTACAAAAGACCAGACAGGTGGACTGTGAAAAATAGGCAACTGCACCACATTTCTTGGCCAAACATGGAATTCCAGTTGTTCGCCAACCTCCTTACTCTCCAGAAATGGCTTCTTGTGACTTCTGGTTGTTTAAAAAATTGAAGACGCCACTGAAAGGATCCTGTTTTGAGAGTAGAGAAGAGATAATGCTGAACGCAAAGGCAGAGATGAACACCATTCCAAAAGAAGACTTTCAGAGGTGTTTCCAGCAGTGGAAGGATCAGTGGGCTAAATGTGTGCAAACACAAGGAGCCTACTTTGAAGGGGATTCTGGTCCAAACCCTGCCAGGTATTGAAATATTTTTCTGGCCTAAGATCGGATACTTTTTAGACAGACCTTGTAGGGAGTGTTTGTTAGGGCTTGCTGTGATAGGACTCTAGTTCCTTTTTCAATTCCATTCTATCATTCGCTGTTTGTTTATACGTCCCAGAGAGTCGACTTGAAAAGCCTCTTTCTTTTTCTTTCTTTTAATCTATTCTTATATTTTAGTTACTTCCTCCCCCTATTCTTTTTTTTTTCTCTCGATTTTACTTCCCCTTAAATAATGCCTTTAGATTTTATAATAAAATTTTGTGCAACTAAAAACTTACTTACATGATCATAGCATTATGGAGATTTGTGTGTCTATATCAGCCATTATCTGGAATAAGTAAATAATTTAGTAAACTGAATTCTTTCCCATTTTTCATCTGAGTGTGATTAATTAGATGAATTTTGTCATTATTTTCACTTTGGAACATAAATAAATAAGAAGTATCTTTTATTGAGTAATTTTATAGCAGAGTTGCTTTTTTGTTCAGGCCAATCAAAATGACTGATCTATGAAGGGTTTGTAATGGCAATTCATCTCTGATAATCTCTACCTTTATGTCACATTCACTTATGGATTAATAATCCATGTTTAATGTATTCATCTATCTTTCCCTTCATTATGGGTTAAATATAATAAATCTTTGATAATCACCAGTTTAGTTTATAATAAATTTGCAAATACAATAATCAACAAATACTATTGATAATTTATAAAAAAATTATACTCAAAGTTAAAACAATCTAAATTCATCTAATTTGTAACCTGAAAGTTTCATTTTTCTGTTAGAAATATTGATGGTATGAGACTTTAAGAAAACAACCCTTGTCATGAACGTGTGTCAGAAGCAAAGATGCATTATTGAATTCCGTTAAACAGAAAAATTGAACTGATCAACATTCACTAGCACCTGTTGAATACTTATCAAGCCACGACAGTTTGATGTCAGCACAGTTAGGATATGGGTTCGTCGATTTCAGAGTGTTGACACAATTGTGAGTGACAAAGCACACTCTGCCTTGTTATTTACTAGCAAAAGTGCATTGAGAATGGTGGTGACTCTGTAGAAAAATAATTTTGAAAATTTCTGAAACTTTTTCTTCCCTCAGAATGTATTTCTAAAAGTAAATCCACAGAAAAAGACTACTCTTTTTCACAGTTTAACTTGCAGCGATAGTATTAAAGCATCCATTTGAATCTTAATATGAGGGTAGTTCCAAAAGTAATGCTTCCTATTCTTTTTTATTTCACCTGGATTAATCAGATGGAATTGCAAATTGCATTGTTATGATGACTGAACTTATGCATTTGTAACCTGAAAGAAAAAGTTTTAATCTTTAAATTTTGTTATGATCAGCATTAGCAAATCTGTGAATACATAATAGATATCTATCTATTCATGTAATTAGCTATGAATATATAGTGACTTTTTATGTCTTTCATTTGCTTGTCTTAAATGGCATTTGCTCAGATATGCAAAACCTGCTATTTCACTTGATAATAATAACATCTCTGTAAGCAAACTCAACTGAATATTTTAATTATGCTTTAAAAATTGATGCAGTTTGTCAGGTTTGAAGAGTCTTCTATGATTACCTAGAATTAGAAAGAAGTATGTATTGTAAAATAAATGAGATAGCCACATTAGTAATCAATAAGATAGCCACCATTGTATATCTACATAGTGAAATTCATTCTGTTTTTATACATATATTGTAATACACAGTAAAAATTATTTTGTAGGAAAAATAGAAAGTTAACTAGATGTCCTGATATTTTTAATTAAACAAAATGCTATAGGGTTAGCCTAATCCTAACTATATCTGTTTTCTATTAAAAAAAAAAAAATTATTTGTATGTATGTCTATACATTTGTATGTATTATACATATTGTCTATATAAAATTTGAATACACAATCTTTCAATAGCTAATATTTTGATTACTATATTTTCACTTTATACTTAAGTATATATTTGAATGAGATTAATAGGCAGTGGTAAAAAGCACAGACTCTGGAATCGAATGATATAAGTTCAAATCCAAGTCAAAACCATTACATTCATTTTTAGCTGCCTTGAGCAGATGGGGCTTGTTAACTCAGGAGGGCAAATTGTCTAGGTGTAAGGATAACACTGTGATTCCAAAAACACAGCAAGTCAATGAGAGTAACTCATCTAGGTGAAATGAAGAGAATCACTGATTACACAAAAGTCACTAATGTGGTGAGCATATAAAACTGGCCTTGTGTCTAACTTGGTTTGGTGCTTGACCAAGTATATATCATATTTCAATGAAATTTTTTATCTCAAAATTTTGCCTAATGAAATACAGTAATACTTTTAGAAAGAAAATATTGTTGGTTTGCCTGTCATGCATTTACTTCTTGAAAGCTAACTTGAAAATCTATTTTTGTACAAAGTCAATAAATTTGGTCAAATCAAATAAAAAGATAGCCCAAGTTTTCTAGAAATAGTTTTTCCAGTGATGAGAATTTAATCAATGGCCAGGCTGAGCCAATTTTGGCTCAGCCAATCACAAAATTTTAGAATGATAATTAATTTTTCTATCTTATTTTTCTTCCCCATTTTTTTTTTGGGGGGATATTTTTCATTTGTTAGAACTGCCTTCATAGCCATCCAGCACATTTGATATAAGTTAGATTGATTTGAATTCCTGCTCATTTTCAGTTCTACTGTCAAATGTTACTCACATGACACCAAAATCTACCATTTATTTTTTGTCATTATTCTTTATTTTTGCGCCGGGACGTGGAAATACCCAGGTTAGTATCTGGGGGCGCAGTTAAAACCACTGGGTAGATGCACCCTGAGTCTTTGGTATATATATATATATACGTGGAAATACCCAGGTTAGTGTCTGGGGGCGCGGTTAAAA
>JAYKTE010275055.1:0-11610 GCA_036873565.1 Xipholeptos notoides | reverse complement strand
TCTCTCTCTCTATCTCTCACACGCACACACACACACACACACGCGCATATATATATATATATATATATATATATAGAGAGAGAGAGAGAGAGAGAGAGAGAGAGAGAAATAAGGGGGATAGACAGACTATAAGATAGACTCTGATAGATTGGAATAGATAGATAGATAGATAGACAGATGGGCAGATGCCTACATACACACATATACACCACGAACTCGTAAACTCTATAGACCTTTTCTTATTCAATCGGAAAAAAGATATGTCGACACTTTTTCAAATCCCCTTATGTTTGTCTGAACGCTTTTTCCGCCATTTCATGGAATTTCATTCAGAGTAAAAACACCGACACTAATTCTGGCGTCGGTAATTTCGACGGACACACCTTTCTTTTCTTTTCTTTTTCTAATTCCATTTAGTGTCATTGAAACGATTAAAGCTACACTACAGAACCCTGAGGTGGAATAGTTAAGCAAAATGGGCTTTTACTGTGAGAAGACTTTTAAAGATTGTTAAAATATTTTTGTGCTTAGGATCATTTTTAGAATGAGATGAATGTGCCAGGCAAAATATGTATAAAAACCAAAATGGGGTCAAGAATTGATGTAAAAAAACAATCAGGATGGAGATTTATTGAGAAAAAACGCCAACACGTGTTTCGACATAGCAACTTTCATACAATTCAGCAATCTTTTATTAGCGGACTGTTGTCCTCATCTTGGATTAGTTGTTATTACCCTACGTTTCGGCCAACTATCCCTCTGGCCTTCATCCCACCTGACGAAGGTCAGAGATAAAATAATAAAAGATTGCTGAATTGTAAAAAAAAGCCTCATCTCAATAAAACTCCTAAAAGATATAAAGCAACTTTCATCTAAATATTTCATTTAAGGATGAGACGAATGCTTCACACGGAACATGTATATAAATCAACGGAATAAATAATAAATGTAAAAATATCAGGATGGTCATTTATTCAGAAAAATGCCGGCACATGTTTCGACATAACAACTTTCATCTAAATATTTCATTTAAGAATGAGGTGAATGTTTCACACAGAATATGTGTAAAAATCAAAATGGAGTAAAGAATAGATGTAAGAAACAAATAGACCTACAAACCTACACACATACATACACAAACACATGCATAAACATATACACAAACATACGCACACAAACACTATATAGAAAGCTGAAGTTATTTTGTTTTGGTCTGTCATAGCTCCGTGATCATTTTCTAAGATCAGAGTTTTGACAGTTACCTCTCCATTCGTTTTGTCTAGGTTACAAGATCACAGTTAATATCACACATTCCATGTAATCTAGGTTTCTTTGCATGTATTTGAGAAGAAAAGGAGCAGTAAATACGTAAACCCAGGCAACGTGCCGTGAAAACCACAAAATACAGAAAGCCAATAGTTATTAAACTAATAAATGGTTTCGTTAGAAAGTTTACAAGAAGTTGTTTCAGACCACTGAACTTGTATGGTTAGCTAAGAAGCTAAAACAGTTTTGTGCCAGGAAAACTAAAGCGAACAGAAAAAGAGAGTAACCCAAAATGACCCCACAATGAATAAATAAATAAATAAATAAATAAATAAATAAAAGAAGTTAAAATGTTTTAGGGTTAGTGAACAAAATAAGCAAGGAGGACAGCATACATTTGTGAATAAGAAATGGTTCCAGGGAGACTTCAAAATTTAAAAATTCATATTGCACTTCATGTTCTAAGGATAAACTGGTGGACATTGACAGAGTCAGGATACTGCTTTTCTATTAATTTCATGATTCAATAACGGATAGAGATTCGAGGGGAGATAGCACCATACAGTCTTTGAATAAGTTACAACTAGAGGCACTTTATTTCTTGGGGAAGCATGTGTGTGTATAGCGGCTTACTGATCTATTGTGGTTGAGCCAGATCCAACCATTTGAATGCACATGTATTCGTATGGTGAGTCTCAATGGAATTTGAAATTCACCAGCGGTCCCAAACCTGCATGTATATCCCAGTTAAGACAGTCGCTATTTAATCCATAGCTGTAGAGAAATGGGTATTTATACCTTTCCCAAGGGTATTAGTTACATGTGAATCAGGATCTAAACTCGCGCAGTGCGCTTGCAGTGTCCAAGCGTCTAACCAAGTGGCTTCCCTAAGGCATACTGTCACCTTAGCTCCGAAGAAAGGCATTGAGTGTTATTCGTAGGAAGAGTAGAAAATGTCGAATATGAATTAATCAAATAACAAGTGAAAAGAATCAATATTTGTTTAAACTTGTCGTACGACTTTTTTTGCAGTCATTTTGTGTTGATTAATTGTGGTGAGAAGTTTATCAAAAGCTATTTCGTTTTGTCTAAAAACGTACGAGTGTTTAACAGCACGTTGCCACCCGGCCATGGGTTTTTTTGTGAGGAGGTCACTCGATTAAATGACAAGCATTGAGCGGAAAGATTTCAATGGTCATAGACGTTATTTTAAAAAAAAGAGTACGTGTGTGTGTGTGTGTGTGTGTGTGTGTGT
The DNA here is from genome assembly GCA_036873565.1 of Xipholeptos notoides. NCBI lineage: Eukaryota > Metazoa > Mollusca > Cephalopoda > Idiosepiidae > Xipholeptos > Xipholeptos notoides. Next base: position 9,089 of record JAYKTE010275055.1, on the reverse strand, counting down.
GTGTGTGTGTGTGTGAATGGGTGAGTGAGTGTGTATATGTGTGTTTATGTTACGTCAGAAATATACGATACTGAAAAGAAATTAGGCATTGGAGCTGGTAGACAAGAAGACAAATTTTATAATGATACATTTATTCGTACTCCCTGACTCCTATGTTTTAGTTGGGTTCACATGGTTGCCCCCCCCCACTTGCTCCACCCTAAAATTTAGATTTTTTTTAAAAATATTCAAAGATTAATTTTTCGAACCCAATCCACTTTCAAAAAAGAAAGAGAAAGAATAAAAAAAGCCTGAGAAAATTGTGATTATAAATTGTAATTCCAAACTGACATAATAGATTTAATTTTTGCAAAATCAAAATCAACTTCTAAACAAAATGCAATTGCTTCTTATAACTATTGCATATCCCGGTTAAAAATAATGTGTTTTAAAAATACTTTAGTAATGTATTTTTTCACGTACAATTCATTTCTAACTGAATTTTACATATTAATCAACAAAAGGATCTATTTCAAATAATTATTCTACTCAACTGGGTTTTGTATGCCTGGGTTTTAATGATTTAGCGCTTAAGCGATGAATTTTGTACATCCCTAATAGCTCAGTCGGTAGAGCATAAGAATCTTTAGAATAATAAAAGCAATCTAAAAGCCTAGAGTCCCAATGCGGACTACAGGTGAGTCTAATCTTCAGAGCGTGATACAGTAGATATATGTAAACTAGTATAACCAAATGCGTTGCGTAGGATACCTAGTAAGAATAAGCGCCTGTTTTATGGGGAGCTTAAAAGAGGAAAACGCCCAAGATACAAACTGGTATAAAGACGTGTCAAGAAAAATGTAGTGGCACTAGGCATTGATGTGAATAACTGGGAGATGATAGCAGCAGATTGCAGAGCCTGTAGACAGCACATTTATGCAGGTTGCTAGTACTTCGAGGAAAGGCGATTAGAAAATGCTCATGAAAATTACCCTACGCAAACGAGTGATACCGATAGGTCTGAACGGCGAACACTCATGTGCTACTTGTGAATGAATATGCTTGTCAAGAACGGAATTCATTAGGCACAGGGCCTGCCACTTGGGATTTCAACCGAAAAGACAGAGGGAAAGAGACCACATATTAAGCTGTGGAGCAGGAAGTTTTGCATGTAGGATGACAAAATGTGAAAATCAGGAGGGGGCTTTGGAACCACATGTGAACTTTTCGTGTGCAGCCGGGTCTTACAGTTGGCCTTCTTCTGTTAGTCGCCATGTCCGTTGAAAGTAACAGGCTTTAAAGGTGAATTAATAAGGGGGTCCTTAGATATTGCATCCTTTTTTTTACATAAAATTCATTTCACACTAAATTTTATACATCAATCAACAAAATGAATTATTTGAAATAATCAGTTTACTCACTTTCCGAAAATCTAGTTTGAATGGCCGGGTTTTAATAATTAGAGACATTAATAAAACTTTAATCAACATTGTAATGGTCAGTTGGTTGAGATTCAGAAAATTAAGATAAATAATACAAGGCAATATGACGGTCTAGAGTCTAGAGTTCGAGTTACGATACGGGCTACACGGCCTTACATCTTCAGTCTGTGACACAATTAATATAATGAATAAATAAATGAACACATGATGGTCTTTAATGTGTAGTATAGATTATAGTAATATTGATACTGATAACGATGATGATAGTTGTGGCCACAATAATATTAGATCACATAGAACTATTTGTGTCATTGACATTTAAATTGATTTGTTGAAATAATTTAAAATTTATGTCTGGGTGTTTATGGAAAAATTAGGTTTCGCTTCTATTTCAGTAAAATTTGAAGATTTATAATCAGTTAAAAGAGCCGAATATGGAATTTAAAAATACACGAAAATAAACTAACCAAGTGGACAGTCTTAGAAGAGCTGGTTCTTTAGAAAGTGGAATATTCCATTTTCATTAAGGGAGTTCAACGGTTGATAATGGTCGTAGCGATTAAGCTTATATTTTGCAGACTATCATTTTATTTGTTTGTCCGCCGAACAAGCAAATCTCTCCCACTGACTCTGGTCCCTAAAACTCAAACATTAAATAAAAAATCACGAACAATCAGCTATTGCTATTTTAGAAATTGCAATTTTTCCCGGGACGTGAATTAAACTGGGTAGGTATTTTAATAATCCATATATTCCAGGTTTGAAACTTTTATTATTGTAATAATCTATTACGACTTTCATTTGAAAATATTTTTTTTCGAATTTTAAGAAAATTACAACATTAAGAATGAATTTGAATTTGAAATCTATGCTAGATTTATAACTTAAACTTACTAAACTAATTAACATCATATTGTTACACAGTAACCATCTTCCCCTGAATTTTAAGGGAGCTGTTGGGTGTTTTGAAAGCAGATTGCCATCGGGAGAGAAACTATTCATTTCTAAAATCATTGCAGCAGCAGGTGAACCCCTCCCCCACTCTTCAAAACAGCTCTAAAGATAACCTTATTTGGTGGTGGGTCCAAGAGGTATGCCCCTTTAGCGATAAATAGAGACAAGACCTATTATCAAACAAATCGTCTTAGGTTGACTCCTTTCTAAAATATTCTTAGAATGACCCTTTCGCACTTGGCAAAAAAAGGTTAGGGGGGGAAAACCCTCCGTTCTTTTCCCAAAACAAAACATACGTCATTCGAAGCAGATTCCGGTGTTTTAATCGACAACTGGGTTGCAAAAGGCCCATTTAATAACAACAAAGTCTAAAACAAAACCGTGTCCTTTTTTGTTAGGAGCCATGACATGTTAGGGGTCGTATTAGATTAGAAGCTTTGATATGTTAGGGGTCGTAATGGCCTCAGTTACTTGTTTTTTTTTTTTTGTTTTTTTTTTAGATTGCTCCCTCACTTTGCCTGTCTCTTGATATAACTACTTGAGACGAGGGAGGCGTCCGTGTGGCCACCCGCGGCGTCAGTGCCAGAATCTTCGTAATAGAGACTAGTTTCTGGTAGTGTGTGTGTGTGTGGGGGGGGAGAACTCTTCGTTTCCGGGTGCTTTCTAAATGATGTTCAGGATGGAGGGAAGAAGAAAAAAAGAATAGAAAAGAAGTTTGTGACCTTTGACGGGTTCATTGAGCGTCTAATCTATAATGAAGGAATGAAGGAATGGCCGATCTTTTCAAATGACAAACGAAGACAAGCTAGAATTATCTCTTAAATGATTTTGATGGATGTGTGGATGGATGGATGGATGGACAGTAGGTTAGGGTTAGAGTGTCTATATTTCAGTTTACAATAGAATAAAACACAATAAGGAATAGGAGAAGGAGAGAAAAAAGGAGAAAGGATGGGAGAGGAAGATAAATAAAATAAAAAAAGCTAAAAAAAGGAACAAGGAAGGAAATGAGGGGGGAGGCAGAAGGTGAATTTGAAGTGAGAAAAAAATCTATTTGAATATTTAAAGGGAAATATTTATACAGACAAGCAAAATATTCGATTATTTGCCAAAAAAAAAAAGATAGAGAGAAAGAAAAACAGAATAAAATGAAAGAGTTCAACATTTAATGATCTTATATATATATAGGGATGGATGGGGTAAGATTTAACATTTTTGTACTGGTGTTTTCCGTCATAATGTCATCTAGTCTATGCTCGTGTTAAATTGAGCACTTCCCATTTACTCTTGACCATGCACAATTTGGATGTTTTGATATGTCATCCACATTTTAAAGCATTTGAAAAATGGTGTAGAAAGGTTCAATTTACTCCATATTTTGGGTAAGCTGTACCCCCACTCCCTTGAGACCGAAGGGCGAAAAGGGCATGTCTACAATATAGCACAAAAGACAAAACAATTTAAATTTCAGAAAAAATCATAGACATAGAACTTTCTAATTGTACCATCCAACTGTATACCTGCAAAACAAAGCAAGCAACAGCAATAACCATGGCGATACAGTGACATTCCAGTCTACGAAAGATTAAATTTTTAAATCTTTTTTCAGGTCACAAGGAGAGAACCTTGGCCGGATTTTCCTTCACTCCCCAACAAGAGTTTAAAATCTATCCTTAAAAGGGTTTATTTTTAAAGATTTTTAAGTGGTCTTAAATGTTTGATCAGGTGTGTATATCCTTGATCTTGTGTGTACGTCTGTCTGAGGAACGGTCTTTACCAAATTATTTTGCGAATTTTTGGTGTAAGAGACTTGAAATTTGATAATCGGGTATTCGAAACCATGGAATAGATTTTATTTGGTTTTGATTCGGAAGAAGGAGCTAGGAGGTCAAACTTCAAAAATTGGACCATTGCTGGTCGGTGTAGCGTCTGCTGTGTGGGGCTACGTTGGTCATTAGGGTGTCAATATAACTGAAGTTCACTAAAATAATTTCCGTCTTGCAAAAAATTATAGCAGTTTTCTTGGAAAGAAAAAATCTTGGAATTACAGTAAACAGATCAAAATGATCACAAAAGGGGTATTAAAGCAACCTCTGAGCAAGTCCGATCAAGACTTCTGATAATCGTATAAATATTAATATAATTCCAGAGTATACGTGATATATAAATGTGAGTATTTTTGTGTAAGTGTGGTTACTGCGGTCATCTGTAAATATGTGTGTATCATTGAATGTGTGTGCGAGTGTGTGCATACTCTTGCCCATACGTGCCTGCAATATTTACATTTGGAAAAGGGAAAGAATGAAAAAATATTAATCGAAGGGGAACATTAGAACATAAAGATTTGTAAAAATGGATTCAATTTTTTTGTTGAAACACTCGGAAGTGAAGGCTACAGTAATCACGTGCTTTAAGTTATATTAAGTGCAATAAAAAAAAATTTGAATTTTTTTCCAGTTTTTGTTTTTTTTTCTTTCGTTTTGTTCTCTTTTTCTTTTCTCTTTTTAAAAAAATTTCCTTTTTTTCCTTTGCTTTTCTTTTTATTCTCTTTTTTTAATCTCCTTTTTCTTTTTTCTTCTTCATTTTTTCATTTTCCTTCTCTTATTTATTTATTTTTCTCTTTTTCATATTTTCTTTTCTTTCTTTTATCAAAGTTTTTTCTTGTTTTTCATGATATTTTATTCTCCAAAAACTATTTTAATTCTAGGCCATTTAGGTCATGTAGATAAATTGACAATAAACTTTGTTTTGATATATATATATATATATATATATATATATATATATATACCTACTCAACTCCTACAAGAAGTACTTAATGGATCAGCATTGAATCTCCATATGCTTCTAATTACGATACAAAAGCGCAACCCTAGAAAAGGATTGGCACAAGATTTCTTTTCTTTACGGTATATCAATCTTTAAGGTAATTTAATGCGGGAAACAATTATTTCACGTTTGTTAATAAAATATTTATGAAATGAGTCTACATTAGAAATAGATTATTTGAACTTCTTTTAATTTTCATAATTACACAATGTTTCTTTTTTTGTATGAATTTCTGAGATCAGGCTTCATAATTAGTATTATTTAGATTAATTGGGCTTTTTCTCATCTATATAGTTTATTGAAATATTTTTGGGTTTCCTGGGAAAGGCTATGGCTGCAAAGAAATGAACTACGTGAACGAAGACAAATGTGCTAATCAGAAAAGAGAATTGATAGATAGTTTATTATATAATACCATTGACTAAACTAAAATCTCACTTATTTTTTGAATATCTTGCTGGACAGAAATATCTACTTCCATGCGTGAATTTATAGTTTGGATTAATATTATTAATGGTATTATTATTATCAGCATTATTTGCTTGGGATTACTACTACTGCTTATACTGGAACAATTTTTTTGATTGAAATGAACTTGTATCACGTGATATTGGCAATTGAACTAATTTATTTCTTTTTCTTTTTCTTAGAATATTTTTTGTTCAATTTTTATAATTTCCCAAAACACAACCACATTTGTACAAAACAAAAATGGCCCTACACCCTACGCCTTATCTGCGTGAATTTCTGCAATGAGTCTTGATAATTACTTATCTTTTGTCTTAGGGGAATTGCTACCTTTTAGTGTGCAGCCCATTCTACATAATGTAAACCTAAAGGATACACTGGAATTTGAACCTGCATACACTAATTTAAAATACCCCCTTCTTTCTTCTGGAATTTTCGATTGCGTATGCAGCCCAAATAAATTGATTTAATATCAACTTTTTTTTTTTTATCGTTTGAAACTTTGTTATAAAAGCGGATCTTATCACCTGGACAGCGTCGCAGTTTTTAGTTTTTGCTTAAAAAAAGAAAAAAACAACTAAAATGGTTTTCCGTCCATTTGTTTAACTGTGGTTGGTGTGGGCCAGAGCAGGAGGGCTGAGGTGATCGTGTACCCTCATAAAGGCCTTCTTTAAATCCTTGTTTGTATTCTATCTTTTATCATCTTGTCCCCCTGCTACCCAAACCCAAACTGCAAGGTCGGGGGAGGGGAATTGAGAGTCTAGTTGTGGCAGAGTTGGGTCGAAGCAGGAAAGATGAGGGGGTATGGAGGTAAAGAGGGAGGGGTCACTTGGAAAATCGAGTTTTGTTTGTTATTTTTAAACCAGCCATTTTACCTTCTACTCAATACCTTTTAACTAAAGTGAAACACACTTTTACCAAAAAATATATAGAAATAAATAAAATAAGAAATAAATAAAATGAAAAATAAATAAATTAGAAACAAAAGTTAGGGGTTATTATCCCTGCAAACCTGCTTCCTTAAAACTTTTATATTCTTACTTTAAATTAAAAACTGTAATTTGAATCAAATTCAAGCAGTGGAAATGTGCGGTTGCCATAAAAAGGGGAGAGCTTTTCATCTGTGTTATTTCTCGAAGTCCTACCTTGTCTAGCCTTTAGAAAAAGGATGTTAGGGAGTCGACAAAACCTTCTTGGGTCCTTTTAAGTGACACCAGCAACAGCAACAACAACACTAAGGACGGTCAAGTCATGTTGAAGACACCGGTTTGCGCCAGATCACCGAAATTAAGCAATGTAGAGCCTGTTCAGTACTAAAATGGGTGGACCGACCACTCAGGAATATCAGGTGCCGCACTAAGCCGTACCAGGTTCTTGGCATGAACATTGAAAACGATTGAGAAAATTCAAAATGAACATGCCCTCTTCCTCACTACCCATCACTAAGCACCCACTCCCTCAGACCGACTAACCAGAGAGCTGTTTAGCGACTAAAAACGTTCTCGAATAGAGTTACCCCCTTGGGTGCTAGGTATATCAGAATACTATGGGACTGTGAAAAATCTATAAACAACAGGAAGACAGACCCGAACCCGAATTAGTAAGGAGAGGTCTTCCTGTTCAACAAAAACAATAACAGCAACATCAACAATGAAATAAAAGAGATTCTTTTTTTTAATTGGTGTTAAAAGTTGTAGTATGAACTCACCCCTACCCATACGTGAACTCTTTTAAACTGAATATATATTGAGAAGTACCGAGGCTCAACAGTTGTACACAATGTTGGCATTGAGTACTATCACTCTCTATTTCTCTGTGTATCCTGTCTTCTATGGTAATACAACACTTATTCAACCAATATCCGTGTCCAAAATTTACTTTTTTAAGCCACAACAAAAGTGTTCAGAACTCAAAACAAAGCGAGGCAAAATGATATGATATGAATATTAAACGAAAACTGACATTCTCGAAGGACACCCTATCAAGCAAGCAGAAAGAAGGAAGTAATCGGCAAAAAACATCCACAAATAGCAACCAAACTATTACAAACAAAATCATATGCAATAAACCCAAGCAAAGAACTAAAACCGTGGGCAGTACCCGTAGTAAGATACGCGGGACTACTCCCAAAACGGACAAAAGAAGAACTGAAAGATCGTGACCAGACGACAAGAGAGCTGGTTATCACACACAAGCTAATTATTCTCTCTTCGGATTGTCCAGATTCCGTTACTTGTTTTCCTTTAAATATTTTACTGAATTACTCCTTTGTTGTCCGTTACTCTTTTCCAGTTAACATTTCCGTTATCAATTTTCCAGTTTCACTCTTTACTCATTCATCAATCCCAAACTACTCTCATTTCTGTTGCACACTTCTGTCACGTAATATTTCCCGTGTCCATTTCCGTTACCACTTTTCTCGTTCTATTCTTTACTCCCTCTGTTACCTTCCATAATTTTATTTTCCTTTACCCTTTTCTGTTACAACCACCTTCTGCTCGTTATATTCTGTTACATATATACTTATTTCATACTTTACCCCATCTCCTATCTCTGACTACACACTTTCCGTTACCCTATACGATTACTCTCCTTTTTCGTTATCCATATTCCGTTACACATTTCTATCTACATGTGGTCATATAAACACCCTAATGACCAAGATAGCCCAAACACAGCGGATGCTACGGACCTGCCACGATCCAATTTTTCAAGTTTGAATGTTAGCAGCTAGTTTTCCAGCATAAAAATAAATCGAATACTCCATCCACCAAATTTCAAGTCTTTAGACCCATAATTAGCAGGGTAATTTGGAAGAGACTGCTTTTTAGACAGGTAGGCAGACAGACAATGACACTTTTATAGATATATAGATGTAGATATTGCCAAATCGATTTTCATGTTTGCATGAAGTGTGAGTGGTGATGTGGAAACAAAAGAAAGAGAAAGAAGGAGGTAGAAGAGAGGAAGAAAAGGTAAGAAGGAAAAGATAACGATAAAAAGAAGATAAATAGGGAGAGAAAGGAATAAAGAGAAAGAGAAAAAAGAAAAAGAAACGAAAGAAATTCAGTGAAAGAGAAAAAGAAAAAAAGAAAGAGAAAAAAAGAAAGAGAAACAAAAGAAGTTCAGTGAAAGAGAAAAAGAAAAAAAGAAAGAGAAAAAAGAAAGAGATAAAAGAAAAAGAAACGAAAGAAATTCAGTGAAAGAGAAAAAGAAAAAAAGAAAGAGAAAAAAGAAAGAGAAAAAAGAAAGAGAAAAACGAAAAAGAAACGAAAGAAATTCAGTGAAAGAGAAAAAGGAAAAAAGAAAGAGAAAAAAGAAAGAGAAAAAAGAAAGAAAAAAAAGAAAAAGAAACGAAAGAAATTCAGTGAAAGAGAAAAAGAAAAAAAGAAAGAGAAAAAAGAAAGAGAAAAAAGA
>JAYKTE010274944.1:0-11612 GCA_036873565.1 Xipholeptos notoides | reverse complement strand
TGGCTTTTATCTCTCTCTCTCTCTCTCTCTCTCTCTCTCTCTCTCTCTCTCTCTCTCTCTCTCTCTCTCTGTGTCCCCTCTCTCTCTGTCCCCTATCTCTCCTTTCTCTCTCCTCTCTACCTCCCTCCCTCCCTCACTTTCTCTCTCTTTCTCACTCTCATATGTATATGTGTGTGTGTGTGTGTGTGTGTGTGTGTGTGTGTGTATATATGAGTCTTTGAAATACGTTTTCTTCGTATATCGTATCTTTATCTTGTTGCTTTCTTTCTGTTTCTTTTTCTCCTTCCTTGTTAGAAGCTTTCTCCTCTTTCTATCTTTATTTCTCTATTTTTCTTTATTTGTTTTCCTTATCCTTTTTTTTTATATTTTATTGTTGTTGTTGTTGCGGTTCTTGTTTTTGTTCTCATCTCCATTAAAAACCGCTGTCGCACCTTGAATTCATTCAGCCCATCCCGAAAAATGCCCGGGGAAGAATGTTCCTCTCACTTTCCTCATACACTTGAATTAGCCGCCGACGAATACGCCAGAAGAGGTGTTGATATTATCTTCTCATCAAGCGATCGCTTCTAATTGATCTCGGTCGTCTCTAACGCCTGTCCTTAGGGATATTTTAACATCCGGGGCTCTTCAGGTTGTCATTAGTCAGGATGAAAAAGGATGGAGGGGGGAGCACATTATTATCAGCTCGTGGGTGTTCCACTTTGCTCCTCCTACGCTGCATACACCCCCATTTTTCGTTCCTTCTAAGCCTGTCAACATTTTCAACTCAGTCCGTTTCGTGAAGTGGCCATCCAGACAGTGTTTGAAAGACGTTCGACTAAATTGTATATGATATCCGCTGGGTATTTGAAATCCCAAACAGAGGAAGCAAAAATTAGAATATGAGACATGCAGTAAATTTATGACTTTAAAAAAAATGTTATGTCGCGATGTAGTACAATTGAAAAGAAAGAAATTGAAGAATGTCCATTGTTAGCAGGACAATGAAATAATGGAAGAAAGACTGGCATATAATGTTGATATGTTCGTTCGTACTGTGCTGTGAGTCTCCTTGTTCTATATTTGGCACGTATGTACAGTGTCTACCAGTGAATCTCAGCAATAGAACAGTTTGCTTTGTAAAACCAATAAAAAGTCGGGTAGGCATTTACACGATGCTCAAAGCCAGGTTTAGTGTGCTTAGGTTCAGATTTTGCTGCATGATTTTAAACTTCCGCGTGCTGAAAGAGAGTAGCAAGTAGTCAGTCAGCATTTTTATATTTTTTAATAGACAGGAATTATTTTAATAATATATTTTAAAAACAATTGCAACAAAATGTCAATCATATTTCTTTTAATTTCTATATTGAAAAATTGTTAGCCTAACATAGTAAAAAATAAATATTCTAAGAGAATAAGACAGCTTTTTACCTTTTAAGGTTTAATTGTAGCTTTTTTTCTGTAAAACATATTGTAAACATTTTTTTCTGATTCAGAAATCTTTTTTCTATGAAAATGTCCTCCTTTTTAAGATTGTATAAAATTATTTTATTTTCATCTCAATAAAAACTAACTGATCTTTTTGAAAAACAAAACGTCTTTATGGTTGCATTGTTCCACTATAATTCTCGACTAATAAGTTTGGCATTTTTATCTAGCTCGAGTTATAAGCCTGGCATTTTTCTGAAGACTGATGAAAATGAAAATGATGATGATTAAATGTCTTTCGACACATAAGAGTTATAGTTTTATAATAAAATCAATAATTAAAAATTATATACTTCAGACTTCATTCGAATTGTATATTTACTAGGAATATGATGATATGATAATTTTTAATTTCGAAATACAAAACTTGACCAGAATAAATTGATCAAAACTGGCATGAGTGTACAAAAACCAACCTTATGGAAAAGTAGTCTCGCACAGATTGCTAAGACTTACAAACATTTTGTAATCTTGCGATAAATTACTCGACGAATATATATATATATATATATATATGTGTGTGTGTATGTGTGTATGTATGTGTGTATGTGTCTGTGTGCGTATTTGTGTGTATGCGTATGTGTATTTGCGTACGTTTAGGTGTGTATGTGTGCGTTGGCTTATTAGAAAAGATATTAGAAAAGTAAGCTACGGATTATTTTTTTTTTTTTTTCCCACGTTTTAAATTATCATTTACAAACATGCCCTTGAAATGAACTCACTTGATATTGTTTAGAGAATTAATAGCAGGCGGAGAGATAATATTAGAATGACGAAGGTGTGGACGGTTTTCCAAATCCTTCAATCATTTTAGATGTGATATTTGCTCTATGAGCTGTGCATTATCAACATGGAAAGCCACACCTTTGCAATTAATCAAACTGTTTTCTTTTTCTTCAAAGTAGATTTTCAACGCTATATTTATTTGCAAAGTGCGTCTGTTATAGTCATAAAACTGAATGGGTTTATCTTGAAGTGTTAGCAGGGACGTAGAATAAATTCCAGTTGTTCTTAGCGCTCATATCAGATTAGCAAGGCCTATCTCATCATGGAATATGCAATTTATTTTGAATAGTTATCGATTACATTTATCTTTATTACTATTCCAATGAATGGAAATGTTTATTTTTTTAGGTTTCATAATAGCAGGTTTTTTTAATTTATTATCTTTTCATCTTCATTCAAGTTACTTGGAGATTTAGTGCCATCTTAATTTTTTGATTGCCAAAATTTCTTAGATGAGTCTTGACTATTATGACCATTAAATTTACTCGGGCTTCTTTCCTCATCTTAATTGTTTGATTGTCTGAACTTTTTAGATGAGTCTTGATTGTTTTCAACATTCAAGTTATTCGAATATCTTTTATTTGATTATCTAAATTTGTTCGATGAGTTTTACTATTCAAATATTTAGGACTTCTAGACTCGTCTTAGTTTTTTAATCTTTTATTTTTTTTAGAATATTCTTAAGAAAAAAGCAAAAATGTTTAGTTAATCTTAGGAGATCAGCAAGTTTGGTCAATCGGAAAATGCAGAGATCAAAGGCTGGTTTTGAATGCTGGCATCCCCCGGAATAAATATATCCAGCTGTTTCCCTCACTATAATGACTTTGTACCGTGAAATAAAAATATGTTCATATTTTTATTATATAAATAAGATATTTGTTTAGTTTTCTTCCCTGTCTTTGACGAAACCAAGACAGATAAAATCATGGTATTCACTACAGAAGAAAGGAGAAGAGCCTGGCTTAGCCGGAATTCATAAAGAATAATAAAAGTAAATTGGGATAAATAATGAAAAAGCTTGATTATATTTTCCAAATGTACATACAAGACAAGACAAAATATTTAATAGAAGTAAATTAGAATAAATAGTAACAAAATTATTTTTATTTTTAAATGTACAGGCAAAGCAGAACAAAATGATTTGACACATTTGTATTCATAATATAATATGAGATAAAAATATGATATAATGTATTTAGTTCAGAAACAAGTGATAACTAGATAGATATGAAGTAGAGAGAGGGAGAGAGAGAGAGAGAAACAAGGAGAGAGAAAGAGATATCGGTATGAAAATGAGAGACCAAAGGTTGGTTCGGGATATTCGGCGTTGCACTGCAGATATATCAATTTACTCGTTATGTAATGAATTTTATTCGACGCTAACTAGATAATAAAAATATGATAATATTTTTATTAGATAAAAAAAACAAACATGTGTTTTTCTTCCCCGTCAATATCGAAGCATAGAAAAACAAAATCATGGTATCCACTATAGAAAAGAAAAAAAGACCATTTCGCACCAAAACATGGTTAAAAGGATTATTGCTAGTAATGATGCATATTTAGATAAGTGCTATATAGCTTCTAATAAAAGACAAGGATATCTACGATATATCCTATAGATATTCACTACTATTACTCTTCATTTTGTTCATAACATTTAACACTTATTTAATATGTCTTTAAAATAAGCAACGCAAAATTATATAGTTGCTAGTGTAGTTGGTAATCTAAATGATTTATTAATCTTTAGAAATATTTCGTATTATAATTTCTGAACGGCCTTAGGAGAAAACGTTTTAGAATCAAAAGTTTTCTTTGTATTATATACCTAATCAATCGAATGTTGAGTAGAAATATCAAAAACATAGTTCGAGAAATTTTAGCTGTGATAATTAGGTTGTGTAAATCCACTGAATTAAGCATTAATTGTAAAGAAACAGTTGGTAGTACGCAGCTTCAATTTTGAAACTTTTAGCATTGGTGTAAAGTACAAAATAATCAAATACTACGCTGGCACCAACTATTGACTATGAATAGAGAGGGCAGATTTCTCAACTTTAATTTTGAAACTTGGTGTACAGTGCAAGCTATTTAAGATCACAAGCTATATAAGAAAAATACATGCACATAACATACTACTCTGGCCCCAACAAGTGCAAAAAGAGAAAAAAGAGCAGTCAGATTTAATTTTGAAACTTGTAACATTTGTGTACAGTACAAAATAATATAGATCACATGCTATACTAGAAGCATACATTTGCATCGCATGTTACACCGGCAAACACAGATCGAGGGAAGATTATTCTGCTTCAATTTTGAAACTTGTGGGGAAGAGAACGAGTCCATTTCGATCCCAAACTATATCAGATTAATCCATGTAGATCACATACTATACCGGCATCAGTAGATATAAGTGCAAAAATATATACGAGTAATAAAAAATATCTACCCGATAAACAAATGAATAGCGGATAGTTGATTCTCTAAAATATTTTAGCACTAACGGGTATTTCTTTAGAAATGTTTTTATTTATTTCCAAACTTATTACATGCCCGCAAGCCAACCGACCATTTGGACAGCTGCTTCATCTGACGCCTGTCTAATTTCAGTCATGAACATGCGATGGACAAAACAAAATGGCTGACATGTAGCGTGAAATTTACCCGCCATCCAAGCCATTCGGACGACTTGATATGTGTAAACATTTACTTACGTATTTTAAATATACATATTTTTCTAACTTTATTATCTCCTTTCCCTTTCTTCATAGTCTTCTTTATTTTATTTTTTCCGACACGTTTGTTTTTTTTGTTTTTGTTTTGTCAGTTTGTTTTTACCTTTCTCTCTTCCATTATTTACTAACATTTTTTGACATCTTTTTAGTTATTTTAATCTGTTTTAATATTATTATTTTTTTTTAAATACATTTTTTTTTCGGTTAAACGTATGTCCTTTTTCATATACTCTAAGCACATTTTTTTCTAGAATTATTACCTGGCTTTGCCCGGGCGCCAGGGAGTGTTACTAAGGTAGTTAAGGAAGCCTATTATATGGGAAAGCATCATCATAAATATGCAAATTGTTGTGCTCCGGACCATTGTGTTCAGCAAATTTCGATGATCTGAATGCACTGTTGCTCGCTTTTATGTTTATTCTGATCGGTGTTTTTTTTTTGTAATTCCAGATGCAGGTATTTTTTCTTTGAAGGTATTTTTCTGGCTTAATTAAAAAGTAATTCCCAGATTCTAAAGATTTCACGTGTCTAAACCAGAAATTGGCATATTAATTCGATATAGACCCCAACAGTCCAAACTTTTAACTTTGACCTATTAGCAGCTAAAATTATGGCTCAAACCCCATTCGAAAGCTTTCATCAGGTCTGAATACACTACATACAACATTTCAAGCTAGTAGACTGAAAATTTGGTTGATTCTTCTTTACCACACACACACAGACACACACACACGCACACACACAAACTCACACATTTCAAGTTTTATAGATATGGAGATATTTTTATTTATTCTTTCTTTAGCGATTATTGCTAATCCTTTACTCTTTCTTTCGATTTGTGGTCAGACGTTACAGTGTAGTTTACTATTTGGCATATATTTTATTTCTTGTTGAAGATAATCAGGACTGGTAGTTTTTATGCCAGTCTGTATGCCAAAGTTCCACAGGATTTTATGGTTTCGTTTTCCTGTAATCCATTGTGTGTGTGTATGTAACACTTGTTTCAGTAGTCGAGTTTTAAATGTTTGCATCGGTGCCAGTGAATAAATAATTTTCCTCATCCAGTCATTTTTGTTTCGGTATTCCTTTTGTGCAATTTAGATGCATCCACTAATGATACGTGTTACTGACTCCTCTTGCTGTTCGCATAACCTACACGTGCTTTTTTCTTGCTTTCTGTTGATCTTTGTTTTTTATAGTTGGTACGGAGGGCTCCCTCTTGTGCATCATCAAGTATAGATTCAGTTTCTCTAACAACAACAATAATAATAATAATAATAATAATAATAATAATAATAATAATAATATTTATTATTATTAATATTATTATTATTATTATTATTATTATTATTATTAATATTATTATTATTTCATTCCTTCGCCTTCACATTCTTATTTTTCTGTTTCTTCTTTTTCTCACATTTTCATCTTCTGCTTTTCCAATTCTTCTTCCTTCTTATTATCCTTCTTTACCCCCTTCCTTTTCTTCTTCTTTTCATTCACCTTCTTCTTCTTCTTCCTTTCAATTTCCTGTTTATATGGGATTTATTGACCTGAAATTCCCGACCCGTTCTCTTTCTCCAGTCTACATTTAACGACTACCCATACCCTAATCACAAATACCTACCACATCTTTCAATGGATTGTTTTGAATTCTCTTCCTCTTACATACCTGTTTTGGCTTTCCTGACCCGACATCGTCTTTCCGGCTTCTTGTGCGTGTTCCTGGCATTGGTCTGTTGGCGATCCTACAATCTGCTCCACTGTCACAAGATTTGCAAAGCATGCAATATTCAAGGTCACTACACATCATGATGTCCACTGCAACGTCTACCTTTATTGATTTATTTGTCTTTTTGAAGGATATCTACATTACACATGCTTGATTGACGCTAACAAAAAATAAGATTTCTTCACACAAAAGAAAAATAAAACTCTATAGAATATACAATTAAATAAGTATGACACACCGTTAAAGAATTATTCCAACATAACAAAGACGAGAAAGCAGATTAACATTCGGAATCATAATACTCGAGTTCAAATCACAATCGTACTGTTATGTTCATATTCAGGCAAATAACCTGTGAAAAGGTATTAATTGCCGTTTTCCCATGAAGTGTGAACAAGTGTGCCATTCAGGTTATTTGGTTCCTGTTACGTAAATATTCGTGCCAATGCGTTTTGAAAAAATGAATAATTACCGTATTCCAGGCATCTATGGATTAAATAGCGTTTTTCGTGTTATTTGGTTCTGTTGCATACATATTCGGATGAGACCTGTCAACTCAATGAGAATAACTCATCTAGGTGAAGGACAGTATACAGTTAACAAAATCCCAGGGTACCTTTTGGGAAGGCGGCAAGGTTGGTCTTTGTGAATCAAGCTTCGCCAATCCGATGAATCCTGCATCATGGACACCGTTTATCTGATACTTCTTGAACCAATGTCGGCCAAATGAGTGCGTGTGGCCGACTCACAACCACGACCACCAAAAACAACATCAACACCTCCTGGCATTCCCCTCTCTTCGTATCAAAGAAGATAAGGGAAAAATCATTGAGCCAATACTCGGACACAAGGGGAAGTCTGCGACAGCAATAGCGATATTCAGGCTAATGGAAAAGGTATTAATAACCGTATTTCCTTTATTTTACTAGGGTTAAATAGTGTCCCTCATGTTTTATGGTTCTATATATGCGTGTGTCTCTAATAAAAATTGAATAGATCTATGTGTAAAAAAACGAGACATTTATAAGCGCGGATTTTAAATAAATACGGTTTATTCACTTATAAGATAAATTAAATCAAAGTTGCTAAAGTATTATGCTACAGAAAGTTTGAGGTTTCTGTAAATTAAGTGAATTCGGTCATTTATCAAGGCTAAATATGGAACTTGCTTTCGTCCCCCGAGGAACTTTCCCAACCCCCCGCGATTGCGGTGTTTGCAGGGGCTACCTAGAATGGCTATGTAGCTATGTAAGCGTAGATCTTTTTTGTTCCTTTCTTCTGTACATCAAGGTTGAAGATCAAGTAATTGAATACTGTTTATTTAATATGATCCATCAAAAACCCATATTTTTTCAGAGGAGATAGATAGCTAATGCAAATCTTTCGGCCAGCTTCATTTTTTTTTCAAGACTTTTTGTTATTTCTCCAATTTTCATTTTTCTTTTTTTTCTGATAAAACTGTCAGCATAGCAAGCGTGTGAAACGTAGGAAATTTAAATTTTCAGCGAGTCGAAGATCCTTAATGCCTTCATCTTGTGGGGTCTGGATTGTCCTCTAGACTAATATTTCGTTTTAATATGTGTTAAAACTACTTTTGAATCCTATTTGAATATTAAATTCCGTTCCAGATAACGTCATGCCCGGAGGTATAAATTACCGCCTGCTTCGTTACACACATTAAAAGAAGCAAATAAGGGAGTGTTTTAGGGGTTTTTTTTGCTTTCATCCACCTTCATTTCAGGGTTTCCCCGCTGGGGTTGCATCTGCCATTCACTCCAAATTATGTTTGGCTTGGATCCGTAAAAATGTCATGTACGATCTATATAAGACTAGAAGTACTACAGACCCTCACTCGGGAGTGCATTGCTGCTTCTTTTGTGCTTATTTTGATCTTTTGGTACTTCAAATACTTTTTTTTTCTTTCTAAGAAACCAGACGTAATTTTTTGAGAGATGACAATTATATTGACAACACAATGACCAATGTAGCTCCCACATAGCGGATGCTACAGTCCTGCAACAATCAAGTTTGATATCTAAGAAGCTATCTATCCGACTCAAAACCAAACCGAATTTGTTTAACGGGTCCGAATAGCACATATATGAAATGTCAAGTCTCTAGACGCCAAAGTTGGCAATGTTATTTGATACAGATCCTCCTTCAGATTGACAGACAGACACAGAAGGTTACTTATATATTTTGTGTGTGTATATATATACACATATATACATACATAAAGATATACAAATATAAAACAATCAAACGGATAAAAACATAATTCCGTAAAGTTATAAAAACTGATATCAACATTTATCAAAAATTCAATTTAAAAAAATACAACAATACATCCACCCACAAGGATGAACTCAGAAAATTTCAAAAGTGCTTAGGACAGTGAAAATCTTTTTAATCCTTCCGACCCCATGTAAAGATGCTCATCAAAAGTTGGAAAAAATAAAGAAAAAATAGACAGAAGAATTATGTTCTTTTAAATGGAAATTGTTTCAATGAAAAAAATGAATACATAATAATATATATATATTAACGATTTATAGAAGCATACTCACACGCGCACATTCATGCACACGCGCACGAACACGCACACACAAACACACACTTCAAAAAATGAAATTGAATAATAAGTGTATTATAAAAATAGAATGGAAATCTATAACCCCCAACAGATATTTCGACATGAAAAAAATATAATTTTTATTTGATGAATTTTGAATAGATTCAGGTAAATATGAAGTCGAAGCGTTGGTATTTTTCCATCGCTATTTGCATATTAAGTACACATTTTTCTTTCCATTCCATTTTTCCACATTTTCCGTCTGTTTCTCCATAAAAATCACCCGCACTCACACACCCACACATATACACTCTCACACACACAGTTACACAGTCACACACACACACACACTCACATGCAAATAATAACAATAATAAGGATAGTTTTTATTAGGTAGTTAAGGTGGGGTAGTTGTAAAATCAAAGTGACTCTGGAATGGTATTAAACGAGTTAAAATCCCAAACAAAACGATTACATTTACTTTCACCTCGGGCAATATGCCTCGTCTAGTTGGGAAAGAAACTCATCTACGTGAAGGACAACACAGATTCCAAAACACGCATTGACGAGGTATATCAACTTAATAATATTAACCCATCTGTATAAAGGGCAGAACTGACTAAAAATAGTCTAGTAATTCAATGAGCACGTAAACCTGGTCTTAAACATTTTGCAATATAAACTTTCTTCCAGAAAGTTCAGTAATTTATTGATTTTTACAACATATAAACCTTCTTTTCAGAAAGATAAAACTCATATTTTCCATTGCAGAAAATTACATCCAGCAAATCCTTAAGTCAAATCAAACATTTTCTTGTTCAGGAGGACACTACCCACCTCATTCTGAACAATCTCATAAAGTTTGACGCCCCTCTGTGATAAGGGAACGTGTTGGGTGAAGGTCACAGCAAGCCAAAGTTATTTTCCTATCTGATTGCATCACCCTATCATCTATGGCAGAGACGACCTCACGCCACGCCTCGGAATAACGGATATAGCAGCAGAGATTTGGAAGCTGTCAGCAGATTGTGAGAAAAATGGAACATTTCTATTTTATGTGTTTTTTGTTCTCGTCACTCCTTAGGTCTTATCGCGATTCAAAAGCCGGCTCTGTAATCAAGCAACAGGATTAGGAATGGCTTTGTGCTTAGGAATTCCACACTAACAGAGATGCTAGAGTCGTTTCGTTTGTTTGTTTGTTTTTACGGCATATCAACCATTAATGCCTAGAACAATCATTTTTGGTAAACGCTATTTTTTTGTCCACATTTAGTCTTTTGTATAAGACAATGTTCACTATTCAATCCATAGCTGAAGAAATTTGGGGATTCATACGTTTTCCAAGGGTATTAGTTTAAATATGAACGCAAACTGAACAACTGGGATTCGAAATCGCGTACTATAATTATGAAGTCTGACTGCCTATCCACTGCGTCAAATCAACTTCCCCGTTTCGCAATCTTTGTCTCAGTCTCAATCCTGAATCGATTAAATAAATCTATTTGAAAAAAATAATGGTCCTGGCCAAAAGGTTTGCAAATAATCCGAAGCTGCATCGTCGACAAGAATTGAACTTAAAACTATCCTCCAAAGATCTTGGACTTCTATTAGATCTACAAATCTTCCAACATGTTTTGCAACAATATGTAAATTGTATATAATTTCCAATGCATTTGAAGTTAACTCCTAAAATAAGTATGAAATTCAAGCTGCCATACAAATATGTTGGCATTCTATTAGTTCCAAACCAAAACCAATCAAAATTATTCTTAAAAATAGTGGAAGGCACATTAATTATTCAATTTAGCATCAAAATTTAACATGCATCATAATAAATACTCGAAATTATCATTCTAAAATGCTAAAGCACATACATATTTTATATGGATGTATGAGTGTGTATATCTAGATAGCAAATCATTATTAATACAAATTTTGTGATGATATTTATCAAAATGTTTTATGATAAATCCCTTCTTTTTTAATGTCTGGTTTTGATTTATTCGAAATTTACACATGACTATATAGGACCCAGATACTTTCTGACACTCAAAGATCCATCCTCATGGGTGTTGATGTTGTGAAATCTGGAGAATATTCTTAAGTGTGTAGAAATAAATTTGAATTTTTAACGTTGAATGTAATTTTGTTAAAGCATTATATTAGGGGTAGATAGATATCTAAATATATAGATAGATAGATAGATAGATAGGATGAGATAGAAAGATAGACAGATTGGTAGGTAGATAGATAGAGAAAGAAATGGGTAGATATAAAGATAGATTAACAGGGAGATAGGTTGATAGATAGTTCGATA
>JAYKTE010274723.1:0-11612 GCA_036873565.1 Xipholeptos notoides | reverse complement strand
ATTAGTTCTTTGATTTCGGGGTTGGAATTCTAATTTTTGTTGCATTCCATTTTGTTTTAATACTTCTTCATATTCATATATATATATATATATAGTTTTATGAAAACACTAAAATAGTCATACTTTTAAATCTTTTAAAATAAATTTAGAATTTTATTTTAGAATAACAAAATTTTCCATGTACAATTAAATAGAGACTGCTTTGAAGAGTCAATACCAAAAAAAAATATATTGAATTGTATCTGCAATATGTCGTGAGATATTTTAAAATATGGTGGACAAAATAGTTATGAACAGTTATTTCCCCTTTAAGGGTCAACAGATTCTAATGAAAGTCTTTGTTTACATGATTTATGCGATAAAAAATATTTTTTATTTAATATAAACTTTTAGGTTTTATCTTTCTGGGAAAATCAAGTCATTCAGCAATAATGGATTTTAATTGATTTTAATTAATTTATAAAAAATCAGCAACTTGGGTTTTCTCAGTCTATTGGCGGTCACTAAATAAGGATAAGTTTTATTTGAAACAAAACCCAAAGCCTGAGAATTGAATGGTTGAATCTGAAAAAAATCATACTTTTCATCCCCTGCCCCTACTGCCAACCGTTATTCATAAAGATCAAGTTTTAGTTTGATATAATTTTGCTGTCAATCAAATCAACTTAACAAAAACCCAAAGTTTTTGGATGTGTAAGTGGATATATTTTTATGTTGCTTGGACAAATGACAAGTTAATCCTTTCAAAGTTTAGTAATTGCTTTAACCTTTGCCCTTTCTTTTAAAAAGAGCAAAAAAGAAATTGTTGCCACACCCTTTTTTGTTTGGTCCCCTATTGAATGTGCACTTCAGAAATATGGAATTCACAAATCTTAACAATTTCATGACTGAACACCCCCCCCCAACAAACACAACCCTAAACACAATGCTACACTCAATCATTAAAATGAAAAGGAAAGATCAATTCAACAAAATCAATTTCTAACATCAAACCCTAAATTAAAATCTTAATTTGTTATAAATTGTACATGCAGGGTGTATCTTCATCTTATGATACAGGACTCTTATCTACTTTTTAATTTTTTTAAAAGGATTTACTAGAAGGTTATTTTTTAGTTGATATATGACTAGAGAAAAAAATACATTGTTGTAATTGAGTCAATTTTACCTTTGATTTAAATCAGATTTAATTCCAATAATTCAAGGGATGAATTTGTTTAGATTATCAAAGTATTCTAATCTTTTTAGTGGAAACATAAATTTATTGGATAAAAACATTTAAAATTTTGACATTTGGATAAGTCTTTTATCATGTAAAAAGCAACAGAATATGGATATAGTAATATTAGGCTGAGGCTATAATGTTTTGGTTAATTAGAACAATCCATGGGACGTAATGATGTTAATCAATAATAAAAAATTTTGCACTTAAAGTTACAAGATGAACCATGAATTTTAGATTCTGAATAAATTTTGAAATAGAGTAAAAGAAGAAAAGTAAATATATCTAACTGCATTCTGAGGTCATTGATGTAAAGTTCAAATTATGTGATGATTTTCTGGATTTTGAGTGTCACACCAATATCTGCAAAAGAGAATTGAAACTTTCAAGCCATGAATGCATAATTTCAGCCATTATAACAATGCAATTTGCAATGCCATATGATCCATTTGAGCAGAATAAAAAAATAAATAGGTATTACTTTTGGAATGACCTTAATGGAAATTACATTCTGACAAGTATTATAAGTGATTATAACTGTATTTATTTCCAATTAACGCTAATTAGTCAAGCAAGTTATTGTGAGACTTACAAAATATTTGTACCATATATGTTCACATATAAGCAGAGTTTAGAACTATAAAACAAAATAATGAAATCAAAGAGTCGGCTTATATGCACATAAAATAAAATAAACACAAGGACAGACACTAATGCCAATTTTCCAGCCACACATTTTCATTGCTATCTAACTCTTCATTTGGTTGTATGCCACATACGGTGAACCATAACTAGGGGCCTCAAAAAAGTAGAAAGTAAAAAAACAAACAAATTATATGGCACTGAAGACGACTACCTGTGGCAAGAGGAGACTCAGGAAACATCCTCAGGTAGCAAAGATGATACAGAACCAGAGGATGCAGATGAGGTACTGTGAGATGATGACACTGTTCAGTACACAGAAGAGGAATGGAGAAAATTGTTTAAGGAGTCTGACAATGATTTTGAAGGTTTCTAATTGTTTGTAAGAGCACTACATCAAATTATAAACAAAATTGTTATGATTTTTTTGTGAATAAGTAGAACACAACAAAAGAACTTTCTTCTTTATTCATATCAAAATGTATAATTTCTTCTGGTATGTAACATAAAAGTAAGCATTTTGCATCTTTACTGTAACAAATTTCTATGATCCAAAAATATGGAGTAAAATTAGACAAGTTGGTAGTTGGCTTATTTGTGGGTTTTTGCAAAAACTGATCATTTTAAAGCAGTTTTAGGGGGTCGGCTTATATGTGATGTAGGCTTATATGCGAGTATATATGGTAAGTCTCAGCAATCTTTCTGAGACTACTATTCTGTAAGGTTGGTTTTTGTATTCTTATGCCGACTTTGATCAATTTATACTTGTCAAATTTTGAATATTGAAATTAAAAATTATTATCATATCATCATATTTCTTGTAAATTTATAATTAGAATGAAGTTTGAAGTATATAATTTTTAAATATTGATTTTTATTATAAAATTTATACTCATATTAGTCAAAAGACATTTCATCGTCATTTTCATTTTCAGCAATTTTTTTCAGCATGCAAGACTTAATTACTTGAGCTAGATAATAATGCCAGACTTATTAGTTGAGAATTGTAGTAGAACTATGTAATCATAGAGGCATTTTGTTTTTCAAATAGATCAGTTTTTGTTGAGATGAGAATAAAATAATTTTATAAAATCTTAAAAAGGAGGAAATTCGCATGGAAAAAGAGTTCTGAATCAGAAAAAATGTTTATAAAATGTTTTACAGAAAAAACATTACCCACATTTAAACCTTAATAAGTAAGAAACTAGCTTATTAAAATATCTATTTACTCACAAAAAAATATCTATTTTCTACTATTTTAGGCTAAAAATTATTAAATATATTTATTTTTTTACTATTTTAGGCTAAAGATTTATAAAAATTTGATTAACATTTCGTTGCACTTTTTAACATTTTTTTAATAGATAGGAATTATTCTAATAATATATAAAAAAGTGCAATGGAATGTCAATTAAAAGCCAATTAAAAGTTTAGACTATTGGCAGAGTAGTTTGGTAGAGGCTACAAAGGACAAATATTTCAACTTAGACCTCTTAGCAGCTAAATTTCTGACTGAAAACCAATTAAAAAGCTTGCTCTATTTCTGAATATTCTGAATGTCAAATTTCAAGTGTTTAAACCGAAAATTGGCGGAGTGGTTTGTTAGAGACCACAAAGGTAAAATCTTTCAACTTTGACCCCAATTTTGACCCTTTAGCAGTTATTTTTTTCTGGCTCAAGCACCAATTAAAAAGTTTTACCCTGGTACATATAACCTATATCTAAGATTTCATGTGTTTAGACCCAAAATTGGTGAAGTAGTTTGGTAGGAAGTGCAAAGAGCAAGTCTTTGAACTTTGACCCCTTACCGGGTAGATCTCCTGGCCAAAACCAATTAAAAAGTTTTCCCCATGTCTGAAGATCCCATATGTCAAATCTCAAGTCTGTAGGCTGAAAATTGACAGGTATCCATCATTCATTAGAAAACTGTTGTTTTTTGTGGCCATTATGAAAAATGGCTGCCATGGGCACGATGTTGAAAATTCATGATCCAAATCTTTTTAGAATGACTTTGGCTATGTGTCTACCAAATTTAATGCTTTTATCACAAAATGAGCAATTATCTGTTGGACTAAAACAAAAAATGCAAATGACATAAATTAAAAAATATTTTCCTTTCTTCCAAAGAGCTTTAATCATTTAACAAAATGTTATTAATAACAGTATGGGAAAATAATTTATTGTTATATAAACTTTCTCAGGAAATCCTTGTATTTAATTCTACAATTTTATGAAAGTGATATCTATTAATTTAGCATGAATAGATTTTTTTTTTAAGTGTTGAATTTTCTGCAGGGAAAATATTATTTCTCGTTCTTAAAAGAGAAGAAAAACACTTAAGGTTTTAGACGGAAATGTGCGTGTGTGTAGAGGAGAGACGTTTAAAATGTATGTGATTTTACATTTTTATTTATAGACATTTTAAGTTAAAAATGTGCTTTTTTTATAGAACAAAGGAAGAAACCAAGTAGGATATCCACTGTTGAGGTGTTGAAATTATAAAAACTTTCTGGGTAAATCCTAGTATCAAATTCTACCCGGAAACTAGTCAGAAAGAAAAAAAAATTACAATTGTGTAATTTAAAAAGAAATCTGTTAAATTTGTAAGACAGAATAAAGAGTAAATATTGTTAGTATTAATTGGAGCATGTTATTTTTTTTCCATTTCTATTTTATTTTTTGATAGTATCTCTGTTTTTTTTTTCTCTTCTGTTGTGACCCAAATACATTCAACTCAGGCTTTCTCTCTCCCTAATTAACTTCATATTCCATTCATATACATGCCACTCTTGAGATATTATATCAAATAAAAACATAATCATTAAAGTTTATTATAAACAATTTTCTTTCATTCCTATTCCATTTAT
The DNA here is from genome assembly GCA_036873565.1 of Xipholeptos notoides. Taxonomy (NCBI): domain Eukaryota; kingdom Metazoa; phylum Mollusca; class Cephalopoda; family Idiosepiidae; genus Xipholeptos; species Xipholeptos notoides. The sequence goes on along the minus strand of JAYKTE010274723.1, from coordinate 6,881 downwards.
ATTCAATATTGTTATTTCAATGAGTGAGGAAGTCCACTTGGATAGGCACTTGGACTTTGGAATAATAGTATGCTCGTTCAAATTCCAGTTCTTTCTTTAAGGTTTACATTTTAGGCTAAAAAAGAATTTTATTTGGGGTGGGAGAGAGGAGAGGAGAAGGATGGTATATAAAACTTAATGATTTAGTGCCGACAAAGATGTAGGCTAGATGTAAAGAGAATTGAATTTTTTCATGTATTCTAGTTAGAGGAAAAAATTGTAGAAAACAGCTAGTTTTTTTATGCATATATTTCTATTATGTGAAAGGAAGTCTGTCTGTCTGTTTATCTGTCAGAGACTTTTGTTCCCTATGCATGCTCACATTTTTTAAGCTATGCTGTTCAAATTTTCTATGGGCATAGGTTGATTAAGCCAGGTCAACACATCATTTTTTTGGCCCCAAGGTCTCTTCATAACTATGGACAGTCCAATTTCTTGCACATTTGTGGCCAAAAAGATTTATTGCATCAGTGCTAGTATATAACTATCTGAATTATTAGACAAATGGAAGTATCTAGAAACAATCAGGAGTGCCATATGTTAATTTTTAAGTCCTTAAAACCTCTCCAAAGTTTGTGTGGATTTACCTGTTAGACCCTGTAGTAAGAATGAACGACTTCAGGATTCTTAAAAATCTGTTCTTAATCTGCTTAAATGCAGAAAATGCCCAAAATACAAACCAATGAAATGGTACAAAGACATTGTCAAGAAAAATCTGGTGGCTCTGGGCATTGATGGGAATAACTTGAAGAAGTTAGCTGCACACTGCAGAGACTAGAGACAGCACATTTATGCAGGCTGTCAGAACTTTGAGAAAAGGCGACTAGAACATGCTGTTCTAAAGTGTGCTCTATGCAAAAAAGTGGTCCCGATAGGCCTCAGCTACAAACTATTTGTGGCAGAATATGCTTGTCAAGAGTGGGAATCATCAGCCACAGAGCCTGCCACTCAAACAAAAAGGCAGAGGGGAAGTGAGCACACAGTAAATTGTGCACCAGGGAGTTTCACATAAGGTATAGGATCAAATCGGGGGGGGGGGGGGCGCTTTGAAACCATGTGCAAACTCGTTTATGTGCAGCCAAAGAGTTGGCCTTCTTCTGTAAAGAAGTGGGAGTCACATTATATTTTATATATTGTTGAGATGATATTTAGAGAATATAAGGTTTCTTTAATTCCTGTCTAAAGGAAATGCAATGTGCAAACACCAGATAATTTTCTTCCCAGAATGCTTAAACAAAATGCCCCTTTTACAAATTTCAAGTATATCAATCTTATTTACTTGCACAGTGTGAACTTCACAAGAAAAGTGGTTTAATAAAAGAAATAAGTACAATGGAAAAGGACATGATCAAATCGAAAGGGTTGCTTAGGATTTACTCTACAGTTCTAGAATGCTACATATATATATTCTCTAAAAACTATCTCCACAATATATATATATATATATATATATATATATATGGTGCCTCTTGTTTACAGAAGAAGGACAACCTTAACAAAAACATCACGCCCGCCCGTGTGTGAAGTGTTTTGGGTGAATAGGGGGCATGCACTTTGACCTAGTTTCCGTTTCAACACCCAGAGGCAGGGTCCCAGTGATGTCTGCTGACGGAGGATGACTGCCACTTCTTTACAGAATTTGTTTTGTATTTCACCCACAGTAACTCACCCACATTAAGAAGCCCCATCAGCTTGGAACTACCAAAAGTTAATGTATGGTACAACTGGGATTTTTAACTTAGATTCCAAAGTCTAAGCATTTAACGAGTTGCCTATTTCATTGTAACCTTCATCAATTTCTCTCGGTTGTACTCTTATTGTACATTGATAAACAGGGAACATATAGGTAGGCTTATCGGTCAATCCTTTTTTAACCCCAACGTGGTTTAAACTTTTGCTGAATCATAAAATATGAATGAAAAGTATGACAATTTTTGCAAATTTAGTAAGACGAATGATCAGAAAAAAAATCTCATGAAAAATATTAGTTGAAAAAATTTTTTTAAGAAAATTTTTGTAAAGTGAAATTAGTCAAGGATTCTTAATTTGTAAATAGATTTTATACTGACAAATATTAAATGATACAACTGAAGAAATTCTAGATTTAGGTTTCTTTCAAGTAAAAATATTGGAAACAGAATGAGCTTACAAAAGTCCTGCTATGCAAAATTCAATGTTTGCATTGCTAATAATTGCTCTACTTAGGCATCCGTGTTAGTTTTTTGGGTACGATTATTATCGGATTTTCTTTTTTATCATGATAATATTCTGATAAGTGGATGGTCTAAATTTTTTTTTTCTTTTTATATCTTTAGCCTGGATTAGATGAAGTTGTAAAGAAGTGTCGCAACAAGAATCTTTTCTTTTCAACTGATGTCAACAAAGCCATCTTAGAATCAGAATTGATCTTTATTTGTGTAAATACTCCTACGAAAAATTATGGCTTGGGCAAGGTAAGTTTTTCTTTTACCCTCTTTTCCCAATATCCATGAAGACTTGAAGTTGATTTTTAGTTGCTTTTAGAGATGTGATACATGCAGAAGTAGTTAAGACAGTTTTTTTTAATTATTAATATTTAGAAATTTGATATATTTTTACATATCTTCACTAATTTGTTGATTAGATTCATCCTTTAAATTAGTCATATCTTCAAAATACTTAATTTCATTATCTCTATTACTGATAATCTGAGTCAGTATAAAACTGTAGAATTTTTCCTTCTTTCTGGGCGATAATTAGGGCTGTGACAAGAATATTCTTTTATAAAAGCATCTCCTTGGCATATATTGCGTAAAAGCATATTCTTTTAAAAAAAGAATATGCCAAATATTTACAGAATAAGTTTTTTTTGTGCCAAAAATATGCGGAAATAAATATTTGCATATGAGTCATAAATTTACTCATATTTTTTTTTTTCGTATAAATGAAATTAAACATGGTAAAGCCTTAGTAAGTGTGAAATTATCCTTTGGACCCTGACTTAGCAAAATTACCAACTAGTCAATGAGAGCCATTCTATTAGAGGACCATATTAGGGACGAAATATTGGTGTGTCTTCTTTTGCCCTAGGTCTCCAGGTTCAATACTGTGCAATAAAAATGTAAAATATTGGATGCCTTGTAAAAGTAAAATGCATTGTCATTACTTGCAATTGACATAGACTTTTTAAAAAAATGAAATTAATCATGGAATAAAACTTCCTAGGATCATTAAATAATATTGGAATAAAAAAATCAATTTTCCCCATAAGTGGTCATATAGATGTGTATTTTTGGGTTTATACATGTTGTGTCCCTCAGGAAGCGTCACTCAGAAAGACTGGAGTAGGTAGGTAAATTATATTGAAACAAGAAAGTGAATAAAAAAGTAGAAAGTCAATACAAAGCTAATTTTTGTCGGTAATTCTGACTACAAAGTAAGACAGTTCAGTCTCACACAGTACGTACCCCTGAGCATGTTAGAATCTGGATTAATATAAAAAAATTGGTAGAGCCCATGTGCAGTGAAATGAGTATGTCCCAATAACAATAAGGGAATGAATTAATGAGATTATAGTACCTGGACCTGACACAAATATATTGATTTTTAGTGTTCCTACTTGTCCTAGAATCACAAAAAAACTAAAGAAACTTCGTACTTAGCTAAGTACTTTCTATGACTTATATATAAGAAGGATGGTTTAAAACATAAAAGAAGTCAGGTAAACATTAAAAAAAACAAAAAAACATCTGAATTCTGTTTGGTAATATGTTGAAACTGAACTTGCTTCTGTTTCTTACTTGAACCATCTAGAAAAATGGATTTCATGATATTTCTTTACACAAAATATGATTTTTCTCTAATATCCAAGCAATGATTACATTATATTTGTTTAATCTGAATAAAAGACTAAAATGAAAAGGGAAAATCTTTATTTCAGCAATTTTGAAATAAGCCTTTTTGTGAATAGAATAGTCAGAGCCTTAAAAGACTTACTCATCATTTAATTTAAAGTATTTGCTGCCCAGTACATAAGGGGTCTATATCTTGGAATATAGAATAAGAAAAAGATTATCTTTGATAAATACTAAACACAAGTGTTCATTAAATTAACCTTGTATCATGGGCTAAATACTAATTGTATAAAACCTGATTTACTTTTAGTGAATGATGCCAATCCAATGGGAAATGATAAGATCTTAGCAAAGATAATGATGAAAAAGAAGCAGGTAAGGAGAGAAGGTTAGGAATTAATGTAATAAAAAACACAGAAACTATTTCATTAATCAGTCTAAAAGTTCAGTTTCTCTACTAAAGAAACTCATTTAGGTGAAAGACAACACTGATACCAAAAAACTCGGGTTGATGAGACTCGTCAACTCAAGGTGAGTAACTCATCTAGGTGAAGGATAACACTGATTAAAAAAAGTCGAGGAATGATTGGCCTTGTGCCCAACTTGGTTTGGTGCTCAACCAAATATATTATCAACTTTACTATGGGTTCTCCATCAGGTCCCATTTAAATCTCTCATCCAACATAAAAGATATTATTCTATATATTCATATTTTAATGAATTGTAACTGAATCTACTTTTAAAATCTTTATTCTATAATGAACCAATCAGAACAACCTTCATTGTTTTGAGCATATGTGACCTTGGTCATTTGGCATTTGTCAAAATGGCAGCTGTGATTTAATAGCCTAAATAAATATTTTCTACATTAACCAATGTTCAAGTTATGCTTCTAAAAACTTATAGTCTATTATTTTACTTTTAAATCAGCCTGCATTTCTGTTGTTCACATCTGTAAAAGTATATATCATGCAAAAGCAAGGCACATACATACTTAACACATCAGATTAAAAACTAAAAATCATTTTCTTTCCTCTTAATTAATTTCATTGAAACTTTACCAGCGATTAAGCAGAACTATAGGATTTAATTTTTTTGTTCATATCCAGGTAGATGACTATAAAATTTAACTTTCTGTGGGGTTTTGTGAAGTCAAAGGTGAAATGGATGTAATCAATCACTATTATGGAACTAAAAGAGTTGATCAGAAGCATGTTTGAATAGATAAATAAAAGACTGGATCAGAGGCACATTTGTCTGAAATAGCATTCAAATGTGTCCAAAAACTTATCTTGGTGTCCTGCAAACAAATTGACAGGTTGGTTGAAAAGGATAGAGAGCCACAATGAAAAGCAGAAGAAATCTATAAGTGAATCAAATCTTTTAATTTCGGATAATAGAATCCTAAAATTGTATTTACTTTGTGCTCAAGTTTCAATAAAATCTGTTGAAAGGAACAAAAATCATTCAAATCTGGTGCATTGAATGTATGACCCTGTATATCGATTTAGAAAACATCCACATTTGAAAGAATAAAAAATGAAACTGTAAGAGCATTGATAACTATTTCAAAGCATTTTGTTTCAATGATAATATAAAGTACATTAAATAGATAAAGTATAAGGGAGATGGTATGATGTTTGAAAGGACCAAGACCATCAAGGAACCTGATGATGTGTCCAATTACATCTCTATAATGAATTTTGTAAATAAAAAAAATGAAGCTATCTTGACTTAATGATTGAATCAAAAACATGTTTGCGTTTTAAATTTATTTGATTACCTGATTTATTGATAATTATAAAATACAAGCAGAATAGCCTGGTGTTGCCCTTGCAACTCAAAGTTTTAGTTATGGCCAAATATATATCTAAATCAAATTATAAAATTATGGTTAAATGCAAAATCTTGCATAACTTATAACAGCAGTTTCAATCTTTTGTATCTTATCAGGGACATGTAATGTAGTTACCATTCCAAGCCCTAAGTGAGATTTGAATTTACAGACAACATTGTGTGAAACAAACGCTCTTGCAAATGGACTCCAAAAGTTATGCATTTATAATGGCAATTTTTACGGTTTTATTCTTAATTGCAGCCAAGCTTTTCTTTCTGATTTTTTCAATTATCAATATTTATCGGGAGTATTCCAAGACAAAACCTAGTTAAGAACACTCCCAGACACATGAAGTACATCAGTGTAAATTTTCAAGAAAATTGGTTCAGCTAATTTGGTGTCCATAGGGAACAAACATATAAACATACACACACACAAAATTCCATAGGTGTTAACTTTTTCTGAAATGTTTAATTGTATATTTAAGCTCTTTAAAAACTCACTATTCATGTTGTTACCTTCTAGTTAAGAGATTTAATTTTTGGATCCAATCTAATATATGGATCGCATGATGCTTGGAATAATTCAGTAAAAGTAAGGCACTCCATCAGATATGATTTGATTTCATTTAAACTTCATATTCATATTTCTTGTACTTTCACTGTTATATTCTATACTTAATTTATGTGTATCATAAAATCTTATATTTCACTTAGAAAAAATATAAAAAACAATAGAGTTTTTTTTTTGGTTTTTCTTTCTTCCATTTTAGGGTCGTGCTGCTGATCTGAAATATATTGAAGGAGCTGCTCGTCAAATTGCTGAAGTTGCCCAAAGCTCTAAAATTGTGGTTGAAAAGAGCACAGTGCCTGTGAAAGCTGCTGAAAGTATTACAAATATCCTTAAGGCCAATGTAAAAACTGGAGTAATGTATACAGTAAGTATCATTTTTTATTTTCCAGAAAAAACCGATGTGGCTATTTTAAAAGATGGGCAAACTTTGATTAAAAGTAGGAAGCTACTATATATTCAATCCATAATCTCTATAATACTAAAACTCTATCGAACTTGTTTGCTTGCTTGCTTTAAAGCCTTGTTTCCAAAGATGACTAATTCGTCATAATAAAACGTCATAACAAAAACGTCATTTTTTCTATGACGTTTAAATTTAT